>PVIU01000338.1:153069-349504 GCA_004026605.1 Ondatra zibethicus | reverse complement strand
TTTTGTCTTGTTGACCATGTCCTTTGCTTTACAGAAGCTTTTCAGTTTCAGGAGGTCCCATTTATTAATTGTTTCTCTCAGTGTCTGTGCTGCTGGGGTTCTATTTAGGAAGTGGTTCCCTGTGCCAATGCGTTCAAGTGTACTTCCCACTTTCTCTTCTATAAGGTTCAGTGTGGCTGGCTTTGAGGTCTTTGATCCATTTGGATTTGAGTTTTGTGCATGGTGATAGATATGGGTCTATTTTCATTTTTCTACATGTTGATATCCAGTTATGCCAGCACCACTTGTTAAATATGCTTTCTTTTTTCTATTTGATATTTTTTGCTTCTTTATCAAAAATCAGGTGTTCGAACATGTGTGAGTTGATATCTGGGTCTTCTGTTTGGTTCCATTGGTCCTCCTGTCTGTTCTTCTGCTAATACCAAGCTGTTTTCAGTACTGTAGCTCTGTAGTAGAGTTTGAAGTCAGGGATTGTGATGCCTCCAGAAGTTCTTTTATTGTACATGATTGTTTTGGCTATCCTGGGTTTTTTGCTTTTCCAAATGAAGTTGAGTACCATTCTTTCGAGGTCTTTGATGAATTTTGCTGGGAATTGTGTTGAATCTGTCTCGTCAATTATTAAAATAATCTGTGTTTACCAACTGTTTTTCTTTAGATAATAGTGAAAAGAAGAATCACGTTGACGAAGTTCATTTACAGTCAACTGAGAAACCTCTATACTTTCAACTTGATGATGAAGACTATGATATAGATTTTGTTCCACCTTCTCCAGAAGAAGAAATTATTTCTACAGCTTCTTCCTCTTTGAAATGTTCCAGGTAAAATAGTTAATAATAAGTATTGTTTTTTTTTAAGATGTCTTAAATATGTAGCTTAGGTATATAATATTATTTTTAGGTAAGTATTCTTTGTGCTTCTGTGATTTGTTTTGTATTCAAATGAAAGTGTCCAGAACATTGCTATTTATTATTTATTTGATTGTTTAGAAACCATTCTTTGCTGGGCTTGGTGAGTCATGTCTTTAGTCCCAACACTGGAGAGCCAGTCCAGACAGATCTCTGTATTTGACACTAGCTTGCTCTACATAGTGAAACTCTTCAAAGACAAAAACAACAACAACAAAACTCTTACTGTGTTACTCAGGCTGGCCTTGAGTTCAGGATCCTCCTGCCTTAGTCTCCCAAGTACCAGGATTACAGGTGGGAACTACCATAATTGGAGGGAGGGAAGGGAGGTTACTGTTTTATTTTACTGGTCATATTTTAAAGACCTGCATTGGTGTCTGTGTAAGGATTCCAGATCACTTGGAACTAGAGTTATAGACAATTATGAGCTACCATGTGGGTCTGGGAATTAAACCTTGGTTCACTGGAAGAGTAGCCAGTGCTGTTAACTGCTGAGCCATTTCTCCAACCCCATTTAAGTCACTATTTTGACAGAAACAAATCCCTGTAGTCTATCATCTGGATTAGGAAGACAAGGAAATGTTTTATATGTAACTTCTGGTTTGTGCTTTAAAATTTTTATTATTAGACTTACTCATTTATGATGTATGTTTTGCCTACATTTATGTATATGCACTACCATGTATGCTTTGTGCCCAAGGAGATCAGAATGGGGTATCAGATCTTCTGGAACTGGAGTTATGGGTGGTTGTAACCTGGATCCTCGTCAAGAGTAACAAATGCTCTTAACCTCTGAGCCATGTCTCCAGCGCCTGGCTTGTGCTATAACAGCTGTATTGTGATGTCTGAGGAAGTGGTGAAGGTTGAAGTATGATTACTATTTGCTACAAAACTGAAGAGCCATACCTGCTCACCTGTCTCCTCCTTTCCTTGCTGACAGAGAACCAGACAAGCACAGAAAGTTAACAGCTGGAGTGAAAGGTCACGTGCGCCAAGACTCTAAGTCAGTGTTTTCATCTAACAGCTGAGGCCAGGGAGTATCAGGAACTTTCCAGGGTGAAACAGTTTGTAGCACATGGGCTAAGATCCAGTGTGGCGCTCTCTCCTTACCCTTCTGTTTCCATGTTGAATGCTTAGCTTTATTCTTTATTAAATATATGTATTGCACAAATGACATTGTAGCCTTCTTAACTAGAATTTTAAATAAGTGGGAAGAAATATTTTTAGTTCCAAAACCCTAACAAACTATTTCTTGTTCTTGCTTGGTTCATGTTGTGACTGATACAGGTGTAATTTCAGACTCTGATTCTTTTCTCTTAGCATTATTCTCCATATTGCTGCTTTTAAAATGTGTTGTTTTCTAACTTATTGAGTTCTTCTGCCATGGGTATCTTTGTGTAGCTCATGCTGTGACAGACGCTGTATGAAGAAGGATTTGCTTTGGTTGCAGTTTCAGAGGGTGTGGTCCAGCACAGTAGGGCAGGCATGTGGGGCAGGAGCGTATGATGCTCACTCTCCCAGGGTGGTGGATCAGGATGTAAAAATGAGACTGGAAGTTAGGCTAGTTAAATCCTCAAGGTCCACCTCTGGTGGCCTCTGTCTGCCAGCCAGGCCCTATGTCCCAACGATTTCTACAACCTCTCAAAACAGCATTGCCGGGTGTTCAAACATGAATCTTTCATACCCAAAGCATAATATCTAGATTTTTAGCAATTGGAAACAATTATTTATAAAGTTGATTATAACTGTACATATTGTTTCTTAATTAGGAATTTTATTGCTGTGAAGAGACACCATGACCAAGGCAATGCTTATAAAGGAAAACATTTAATTGGGGCTGGCTTACAATTCAGAGGTTTAGTCCATTATCTTCGTGGGGAACGTGGCAGCGTGCAGGCAGACCTGGTGCTGGAGAGGAAGCTGAGAGTTCTACATCTAGATCGAAAGACAGAAAGACTGGGCCTGGCTTGAGCTTCTGAAACCTCAAAGCCTACCCCTAATGATAGACTTTCTCTAACAAAGCATATTTGCTAATAGTGCTACCCCTAATGAGCTTATGCTGGGCATTTTCATTCAAACCACCACATATCATAAAATTGAAATAGATTTTTCTCGGATACATTATGTATGCTTGGATTTTATGCATATTTTATGTCTTATTATTATGGTTTGTTTTTATTATATTTTATTTATTGTTTATTTTTAAGATGGGCTCTCTTACCAGTTTGGCTATGCTCACTGGCCAGCAACCCCTTATGGGTCCATTTTCTTTGACTCTTCAGTGTGTAAGGTGGACATAAACTCAGGCCCTCAGGTTTGCACTGCAGGGGCTTCATGGGGCGACCTGTCTCCCGGCCCTGTGTTTGCTTTTTAGAAAGGATCTCGGTTTAAACTGTTTTTTGTAGTCAAAAATGGCATTGAACTCCTCATCCTCCTGTCCCTACCTCTGAGTGCTGAGATTGCAGGTGTGAGCCACACCTAGCTTAAAAATATTTTTCTGCCCAATCAATCAGAATATGTTTTTAATTAATACATTTTTTAAAATGTTTTTAACAACATCCAAACATATAGAAGGGAACTTCATAATTATCATTTTTCTCAGCCTTTTTTTTTTAGATAGGATCTCATCGTGTGGTCTTTTTTTTTTAACTAAATCTTTATTTTTTTTTTTTTAGATTTATTTATTATGTATACAACATTCCTTCCATGTATGCTTGCATGCCAGAAGAGGGCACCAGATCTTATTATAGATGGCTGTGAGCCACCATGTGGTTGCTGGGAATTGAACTCAGGACCTTTGGAAGAGCAGTCAGTGCTCTTAACCACTAAGCCATCTCTCCAGCCCAGTTAATACATTTTTATAGATTCTTATATACACACACCTACACACACACATGATACACATTGGCCTAATATGAGAAGTTCAGGTAAAGCTGCTTGGAATCTCAGAAAACAGTGTCATTAATAATTACTTTCCAGGGAGAGCAGTGAAGACATGCTTGAGACTCTAAGAACATGTATAGTTTGGGTACAGAGAGCTTGTGACAGCAGGTTTTCCAAATTGAAAGAACAGAATCCATGAGCCTAGATAGAGCTCATGAGGCATGTCAGTGGTGGGTGCAGTTTGATTGGCGCCTAGTGTAACTGAGAGGATGTACTTGGAGATGGGAGTTGAAAGGGTCTCTTGGGACCAAAAGATAGAAGATGTGAGGCTTAGCTAAAGAGAGATACAAACGTGTTTTCCAGATAGATATGGTACAAGACTCTAATCTCAGCACTTGGAAGCCTTGGGTGTAGAGCAAGTTCCTGGTCATCCTGTGCTTCTTGACCCTGTCTCAAAACAAACAAAAGAAAAGAAAACCTTTCCTTTGTCTGTTAAATATTTATTGGAAAAGATTGGGAGACAAGGTTTGCTTTCATTCTGCCTATAACATGATTGATTTAGCACTTTTTCCTTACAGTATGCTAAAGGATTTTGATGACTCGGATAAAGAGAAAGGCATTCTTAGCACTTCAAAAGACCCTTTGTCGAAATCAGAGAAAACAAATACCCAGGAGCCTGATCCAGGAGCCAGTACAGACTGTGACGGTATAAAAAACCATATGTTTCAGTTACTTCTATAAATATAATAATTGTATTTGCATACTATAGCTGCATAGTATAAAACGGTATATGTACTGTGTCCTTTGTTCTGATACCATAAATCGTCTTACTTCATTTGTTAGCTAGTGTTTTCTTGAACCTCTCCTGAACTCAGCATCTCACAAGGTTCAATCTGTTTTGAAAATGCTGCTTGTTGACTCATTTCACATGTAGAGCCATTGTAAGTTAATGCTTTTTTTTTTTTTTTTTTTTTGCCTGTTAACTCATTCCTTTCTTCTCTTCCTTTAATACTGGGGATTGGACCCCAGGGCCTCTGTGTTCTACCATTTGTCTGTATCTCCAGCCCTGTTTCAGTTCTTTCTGATTCTCTTGTTTTTTCTTTCTGCCCAAGTATCTAGTGTAAATAAGCCAGTAGCTCTGGAAGACTTTGAAAAAGAGCAGTCCTTTGGAACACCTTTGATTTCAGCTTCTAGACACACACACCAGAAATGTGTGTTATCATTTGGAGAATTTATCTGGTAGTGTTTTTTTTTCCTTTTCTGTCTCTTACTCTATTTAGAATCTATGCTATTTGGATGATAGACACACATCCCTCCTTAATTTTCTCATCTATCTCTTATTTTTCTATGAAATAGGAACATTTTCTCAGATTCTTTTGAGACTTAGGTTTCACTATGTAGATGAGGCTGGCTTCACACTCAGAGCTGCCTGTCTCTACCTTCTGAGTGCTAGGATAAACTGCCAGCACCACCACACCTGGTCAACTCTCTCCGTTTTATCACTAACTCTTTTTAATTGATTGTTTTATCTGTTCGGCTCCTGAAAACCCAGGAGCTCTTTTCTACTCTCTGAACATGTCAAGAGAATCTGTATGTCATGAGAATCTCCATTCATACTCTTCCTGTACTGCATGCGCTTTCATGTAAATAGTCTTCTCTGTTGGTTTTGTTTTCTCCAAGTTTATTGTGTTTCATTTCAGTCTTTGCTTTTCTTGCTGGAAATGTTCCTGAAATATCTGTTTCTCACTCTGAGTCCTACAATACAAACTGTTTAATCTCCAGCCCATCACCTTAAGGTAGTTGCTGTTACCTCTTAGAAATAATAGAAATAAGGAAACTAACATACAGAATAATTAATAATTAAATGGTTGCAGAATTAAGGCAGCAGCAGAGCTAGAATTTGAACCAGCAGCGTGGAGGCTCTTGAATTCACCCTGACAACCATGGTGATAGTCGGTTTCTTCATCTCTGTTTCCCTGTTATAATGGCTGCACTTACAAGAATGTGGACAGAGTCCTTTAGTGTCACAAGAGACTTCACTCTTAGCTGACATCAGTTAATTTATCACCTACTTATGAACCTTTCTTCAAGATACTTCTCTTCCTTCTCCATGGAATTATAAAAGACTAGGTTATAGGACTCCAGAAAAATCAGTCTGAGGCAGGAAGAATGAAGGGGTGGAGCATTAGCTTTAAGCGGTGCCGACCCTGCGCACCTGCGGACGGATCGCCTGCTCCTGACAGTGACAGCATTTCAATTAAACCTCTTTGGCCCTTACTGAGTTTTGGATTTTGGTTGAATTAGGGTCTAATGATATAGCCTAAGCAACTTCTAACTCATAATCCTACATCTGCTTCCAGAGACCTGGGATTATAGGCATGCAGCACAACCCTGCTCTCGGGTTTTCTTGTAGAAAATGAAGACAATAATACCTGCCTTGCTGGATAGTTATTAGATTTCAAGGTGTACTGTTGGCCATCAGGAAATGTGAGCTATTCTTATCTACTAGTCTAGTAATCCTTCCAAAGAAGGAGCATTAAGATGGCTGTTTTGTTTTTATGAACATTCCGTAACTCCATAATTGTTTCCTCTTGGAGAGCTACAAAGCAGCGTTTTGATAGTATGTTCTAGAGTTTTGCCTTGAGTCAACACCAAGGTCACTAGTTTGTAGCTTTTGGCAATCATTTTTTTTTCTTTTTCTTTTTTTTTTTAAATCAGAACAATGTCTGTCTTCACTTTACTTGGAGGCGTAGGCCAGAGTTTTCCTTGTAGGCTGAGGTGGGATATGGTCTGTCTAGTAGGGTGATCTGAACTCTTTGCCACTGTGTAGGTATGGTTTTTCTAGCCTGCCTTAGCTTCAAGTTTTTCAGACCATTGTGAAATCTCTTCTTTCCAGACTGAGGCTCCTTACATAGAGAACCAAAATGGCATAGGAATTCAGCAGCTCTCCAATCAGTACCTCCCAGCCATGCCCTTTTCCCATAGTTACCAGCGGGCATCTACACTTCCTGAGTCTTTCTCATGCAGATGCTTGTCCCCATGCTGTTTTGTTTTGTTTGCAGGGTTTTTTTTGTTTGTTTGTTTGGTTTGGTTTGGTTTGGTTTTCAAGACAGGATTTCTCTGTGTAACAGTCCTAGCTGTCCTGGAACTCGGTCAGTAGTCCAGAGTGTCCTTGAACTCACAGGGATCCACCTGCCTCTGCCTCCTGAGTGCTGGGACATCACCACCTCCCAGCTCCCTCACTGTTTTTGTATGGCCCTGTCTTTTCCCTCTTGTCTTCGTCCTGCCCCTTAAACCGATCAGCTTCCTGCCCCTTAAACCCGTCAGCTGACTGTTTTCTTCTGATCATTTTTTTGTCCATTCTTATTCCCTTGCCTCCAGAGAGTGCTGTCTCCCCAGAGCCCATGTACACTGGCATCTCCTACTTCATACCATGTGGAGTTGAGTGGGCGTTTTCTTTGCTTATATTGCTTCCCCAAATCATTCGCTTTCATCGGAAGCAGCAGCTCCTTTGAAATCCTCTCTCTTGTTGTGTGGCTTGACAAAGAAGTCTGTGGCGGTTTTTGAGGCAGCACACTGGCAGAGTGCTTGCTGGGCATTTGGGGTTCTGGGTTTCACCCTCATTCTTTATTTATAATTGCTTCCTAGACAAACAGATGAGTGTACAGGAACGACTTATTCGTGTGATGGAGCACATCTGTAAATTAGTTGATACGGTTCCTACTGATGAACTGAAAACTTTGAGTTGTGGGAATGAGCTGCTTCAACAACGAAACATAAGGTATCTTGATTGTCCTCCTTGTGGGAGATATCTGATTGAAGTTTCACTACTCCAAGTCAAGAAGTGGGCAAAATGTCCAGGCTTTTTGGCCTAGACATAAAGATGATAGTCATATCAGTAAGTTTTAAATTTATTTAATTTTCAAACGATTTGTTTAAGATTTGTATTCAAATTATGTTCTCTTTCTTCAGAAGGAAGCTCTTGGCTGAAGCTGATTTTAACGGAAAGGGTGTCAGCAGTATTCTGGGTTCACTGTGGAGATACAGGCCTGACTCACCTGGTAACACTGTGCAGGGCGATTTCTGCCCTGTGGGCCGTCCTAGTAAGGAGTGCAGTTCTCCATCCTTTCCCTCACATTCCCTTTCCACCAAGGAATGTTTACCAGCCACTACTCCAGGAAAGACAGGGTTCTCAGCCACCACGAAGGACCTCCTTGAAAGGCCGTTATTGAATTCCCATTTACAGAAGTCCTTTGTAAGTAGCAACTGGGCTGAAACACTAAGGACAGAAGAAAGAAATGAAAGCTCTTATTTCCCAGGAAATGTTCTCACAAGCACCACTGTGAAAGATCAGAACAAACACGTCCAGGCTTCCTTTGATATTGATAATTTTAACATTGATGACTTTGATGATGATGATGATGATGACTGGGAAAATATAATGCACAGTGTTTCAGCCAGCAAACCCTCCACAGCTGCCTACCCACCTATCAAGGAAGGTAGGCCAGTTAAATCACTGTCAGAGAGGATTTCTTCAGCCAAGACACAGTCTCTTCCAGTGGCATCAACTGCTCAGAATAAAAAGCTCTCAGAGTCAATTCAGAGTTATACTGGTAAGTCTAGAGTAAATTGGATGCTTAAATATTATAGGAAAACAAAACCATCCAAAATAAGAATTGTATCATAATAGGCACAACAGCAAACCATTGCCTGAAAGCCACATTGTTTCTACGCAAATTTCTACTGATAATGTGAGTTACAAATCACAATTTCAAAAGCAAGTTGCTCTTTTGTTTCTGTAGCAGCTGTAGGTTTATAAATGTGTAATTATAGCCTGCTGTAGTGGAGTCTGGAGTCCTCACAGCGCTTTGCCTTCAGACCAGCATCTTCTAGTCCCTAAAACAAAGCGCAAAAGTGCCAGATTCTTAGTGATTTAGGGGATAGCCAAGTAGAAAGGTGAATTTATATGCTCGAAATATGCATAGTTTTAGAATTCTGGGTGATGAGAAGTAATTCATTTATAAAGTAGAAGACTGTGTCATGTCTCACAACATTAAAATGTGAGGCAGCATAAGAAGGATATGAAATCTGAAATTCAGCAAATATAAAGTTAACCATGATGGCTCTCACCTGTAATACCAGCACTTGGAAGGCTAAGGTAGGAGGAAGACAGTGAGTTTGAGGCTGGCCTGGACAATAGTGAGACCTTGTCTCAGAACAGACATCTCTTAAAAGCTCAGTAAAGGCTTACGGTGTGTCGTGTCCTGAGTTGGGCTCTGGGAAGATTTCAGAGACGCTGTATTGGAGCTACAGTTTAATGAGGAATGAACTGAGCTACTGCAGAAGCTCGGGAAAGCCTAAATAAATGTGGAGCCTTACGTCAGCCCTGTAAAGTTATCTCAGAGTGCTTTTACTGAAACAAGAATGCGTGTGCAAAGTTTTAGGAAGTACAGCCCTCCCTATTTTTGCCATTGATGACTTAATAGCTCTGAGTTTGTTCTTACAGTGATGCTGCTGACCTTTAAAATAGCCACTAATGGATTTATTTTGGTATGCTAGAATGTGTCACACTCGATGTTTGCAATTATCCCTGAGACAGTTGAGTGTTGGAGTAAGAGGAGCTGCCAGAGCTGATGTGTGAGAACCTCTTGTTCTCTTGAACCAGAGCCGCCCCGGTAAGAATGCAGCGCAGAGAGATGCGAGAGAGAGTGAAGGAAGTTTCTGAAAAGTTCAGGTGACACTGAGGTCTCAAACCCGGGCGGCTGTGACACCATTCACAGAAGTATGGAGGTCAGAAGGCAGAGTTGGATATAGAACACAGCTGAGCAGGACTATTTTCAGACTATTGAACTTGAAACTGAAAGTCATTCCAGTAGATGTGTGTGGAAATGGACTATCAGTTTAGAGCATTGCTGTTCTTCTGAGAACTGGGTTAGGTTCCCAGCACTCCCATGGCAGCTCACAACTGTCTGTAACTCCAGCTCTAGGGGAGCCAACACCCTCTTTTGGCCTCCTCAGGCGCCAGGCACACATGTGGTACACAGACATACATGCAGACAAAACTCTCATACCCATAGAATAAAAATTATATAAATTTTTTAAATGTTTTAAGAAGAAAGCAGTATTTTACAAGCAGTAGGATGTGTGTAGGTTGGGAGCTTAGGAGGACATCAGGAAACAGCTAATCTTTCTCTGCACACAGATTATGTTGACTAGAAAAACTCCAAATCAGAATGCTTCAAGAGCCTACTCTTAGGTATTTGAAAGACTCCCAAAGTTAAGAAGTGGAGCCCAGGAAGGGAATTCAAAGCCAGTAGAGTGACTGGGGTGTGGTCACTGTGTCCTGATGATGGTACACTACAGCCTTGCATCATGTACAAATCATAGGTTTGCTTGCTAGCACAGAAATAAAATAAAGCAAATAGAAAAGGTATGATTATCTTGAAACCAATGGAGAAGAGGAAGGATGAAGAAATTGTGTTGATAGGGATTGCAGAAGAATCAAGGAGAGGCTAGATGTAGGCCCCAAGGAACGTCTGAGACTAATTGGGAAGGAAGCCATGTAAACAGTTAAAGTGTGCCGTTGATCCTGCAGGGTAAAGGTGAATGTTAAACTATGTAACTATATTAATGCACTGATGTTTTTAAACATTGATTGTTTTGTAGATAAGATGGAACAAAATTTATCATCAAAAAATCTGAAACATGAACATTTCCAAAGGCTTAATTTTCCTCATACAAAAGAAATGATGAAGATTTTTCATAAGAAATTTGGCTTACATAATTTTAGAACTAATCAGCTAGAGGCGATCAATGCTGCGCTGCTTGGTGAAGATTGTTTTATCCTAATGCCCACTGGTATGTATTTTTAGATATGAATTGGCAGTAGTCCATCGACAGATGTTAAATGAAAACTCTTTAATGAAATAAAAAGGACACCTCCCATTATTCTTATTGTTTAGAAAACCTTTAAAACCCGCAAACCTCAGTAAAAAAGCCTGTCACCTCAGCCTCTGTTCAGGTTGACACAAGGTTTCTACTCCTTAAGGATGTGAACACACAGCTCATTGGGTTGACCTGGTGTAGAGCTTTTCTCTGAACAATTTTCTTTATTCTAAACAAACCTAGAAGGGAACAGAAGATGGATGTGAGAGACCATGACCCTTTCTGGCTAATGTTTAGTGCTGCTTGGTGGTTCTGATCATCCATTCTGGACTGAAGGCCCAGGCTTCTAGTGTAGCTCCACCCCCTGCCAGGGAGGGGTGTGCCTGTGGACAGACAAGCCACTTGACTCATTGTGGGTATGTTCGGGACAGTATGCGGTGTAGTGTCCACTTCACAGGTGAGGCTCAAATGAAAAGGATGCAGCGTGATTCTTTCTCAGCCTCAGTTTGGAAGAGACCAGGACTGTGCATTGTTGTAAAAGCCTGTAAGAGTGGCTCAGTGTTTTGAAATCAAACACATAAGATGTTAGCTAAGTGGTTAGACTAGGAAGCAGGTTCAGGGTCTCCATGTAGACCTATGTGTTGCTTGCCTTGTTACGGGCTCTAGCAAGTCCCAGTTGTTGCTGCTGCTATCACACGCTATTGACTTGACATCTGAATTCTTTCAAACTGCTTTTAAATCTTTTTTTAATTGTCATGTAGCTGTAGATATGATGGGGGTCGGGAGAGCTATGTGCAAGCCAAGGCATACATGTGAAGGTCAGAGGACAACCTCGTGAAGTCTGTTTTCTGCTTCCACACATCACACTCTTGTTGTCAGGCTTGGACATCCAGCTTTTATCCAGGTCCTCAAACTGATTTTAAAGATGAGACAATGTTGGCTTATCCACATTTCAGGCTTTATTAACTTAGTGACATTGTGCCTCCATTTCCACCCTGGTTTGGTCCTTGGAAGCTCTGACACTGGAAGGTGTTGGCAGTCATCTAATCAGGCGCTCAGTGGCTCTTCCCAGCTCCAGGAGGCATTGCCAGCTCCTTCCCACCCTGCTTTCAATCTCTTGACAGATACAATAAAAAGATTACAAATAAAGTTTCTTTTGGACAACCCTTTTTGATGTTGTTTTGTTTGAGACAGGGGTTATCTTTGTATCCTTGGTTGTCCTGGAACTCAGAGATCTACCTGCCTCTTCCTGCAGAGTGCTACCATCACCCAGCCTTGGACAGCTCTTTAAACCGATGGCCTCATGCATTTTACAGATGAGGAAATTGAGGCCTGTCTGAGCACATGCAGCTAGTTAAGTGGGGGAGATGCCTCTGTTGTCAGCATCCCTTGATGCTTGCCTTGACATGTCCATGTATATGCCAGAATGAAATTTTCTCACTATGTGGAAAAGAAAGAATGCAGGATATACTTTTAGAATACATTAAAGTCCTCAAAACTACCTAGCCCACCGTGTGCCATTAGTAGAGGGTGAGATTGCAAACTAACATGAATATAATTGTGCATTTATTTTAAAATATGTTCTTGGGGGCTGGAGGCATAGGTCACTGGTAGAGTACTTGCCTACCCTGTACAGAGCCCTGTGTTTGAGCCCCAGTGGGGCCAGGCAGAGAGAGAAATAAATATGCGCCTAACATCTTGCTATTTTGTATTAGAGTAAATAGCAAAATTGTGTGAGATTTTCAAGTTCTCTTTTCCATTGTCTTCTGTTAATATGCACACATGTAGTTTTGCCCTTTTATTTCCTTTTTTAATTAATTAATTTATTTATTATGTATACAATTGTCTGCATGTATACCCACATGCCAGAAGAGGGCACCAGACCTCATTACAGATGGTTGTGAGCCCAAAAGTGGTATTACTGGGTCTTGAGGAAGGTTGTTTCCTGATTTTCTGAGAAATCGCCACGATTTTTTTCTTTTTAAAGCTTTATTTATTTATTATGTATACAACATTCCTTCCATGTGTGCCTGCAGGCCAGAAGAGAGCACCAGATCTTATTATAGATGGCTGTGAGCCACCATGTGGTTGCTGGGAATTGAACTCATGACCTCTGAAAGAGCAGCCAGTGCTCTTAACCACTGAGCCATCTCTCCAGCCCTGTTTTTTTTTTTTTAAAGATTTATTTATTATGTACACAGTGTTCAACCTCCATGTATACCTGCAGGCCAGAAGAGGGTGCCAGATCTCATTACAGATGGTTGTGAGCCACCATGTGGTTGCTGGGAATTGAACTCAGGACCTCCGGAAGAGCAGTCAGTGCTCTTAACCTCTGAGCCATCTCTCTAGCCCAGCCTATCGTTTTTAAAATCCCGAGGTCTGTGCTGGGTATGTAACTCAGTGGGAAAGCTCTTGCCCATGTGTGCAGGACCCCCAGCAGGGGTGGGGATAGGGAGGTACGGCTGAGGGGGTGTCTTAATACTAAGCCAAAATCTTTGCTCTTACTATTGTATATTTTACTGCATTATATAAAAAGCAATTATGTTAATCCTAGACTTAAGATTTTTTTTTTAAGAGATGGCTTATATTGCAAGAAGCAAAAAAAGTTTATTCTATTTGGATTTCTGTGGTAGACTTTCTTACCAGTTCCCTTGATTCCAGTTTCTTGCTCTGGTTCTTGCTTTTACTGTCACACGTGCCTATACAAGGTGTCCTGAGAGACTGTTTGCTTATTGTTTGCATTCTCTGAAGAATTCGTCTCATGTGTTATGGCAGATTGCTGGCCCCATCTGTGGACAATACCATTTGATGCCCTGTTAATTATTATATTTGTTCTCTTTTTGCCTTCACACTCAAGATGGAAGCTGACAAATTTTTTCATTATTTGTCTTTTAGGAGGTGGTAAAAGCTTGTGTTACCAGCTGCCTGCCTGTGTTTCTCCTGGGGTCACTATTGTCATTTCTCCCTTGAGATCACTAATAGTAGATCAAGTTCAAAAGCTGACTTCCTTTGATGTAAGTTATTACTTAAAGTTTTAATAGAAATGTGCCTTAGAAACACATTTCAGTGTGCCAGGAAATCTTACTAACTGCTATTTGAATTATAAGAATAATTCTCAAATTATTCTGGTATATAGCTCCATGTTAGAGTGTTTGCCTAGCATACTGCAAAAAAATAAAAAATAAGATTAAATAAATAAAACATATAGTTAAATTAAGCTCTAGAGTTAAGCACATGTGTTAAATCATTTTGATTCAAATAACCATCTAATTCAATCTGATTTTATTCTTCTGCGAGAATGTATTTCAATAAGAGCTCTTAACCCATATTTCGCTGATGTAATTTTTTTACTAATAGAAAGGGGTTTCTTTTTTTGGCTAGTGTGAGATCATCATAGTTCTCTCTTCCTGTGCACATGTGTGTGCTTGTACACCTGGTTTTTTTCCTCATTTCTGAATTGAAGGAATTATGTCTGCATTTTGTTAAGTTCTTCACATTGCAAAAGGATTGATTACCCTGTTGATGTCGATCACATCATCTCAATGTCACAAATGGTTTGATTTTTCCTTCCAGAGAATGTCACACACTGAAACCTTGAAGAGGCATCAAAACCTTTAAAGTAGCCAGATTAACCACGGTGATGCACACCTTTAATCCCAGCAGTTGGGAGGCAGAGCCAGGACCCTCTGTGTCAGTTAGAAGCAAGCCTGGCCTTCTAGCAAGTTTCGGGCTAGCCAGGGTTATATTGAGACCCTGTCACACAGAAACACACACACACCGTCATCTTGTTTACAGATAGAAGAGATAGGCAATCTAGAAAATGAAAGGAACAGTGGGGAGGGGAGTCTTTTGCAGTTTTTCCTGACATAGAAGCGTCTTGCCGCAGGCTAGCTTCAGATTTGCTACGGCGCGAAGGCTATCCTTATCCTCTTTTCTCAGCCTCCCAAGTGCAGGGATCTCTCCTGTGTGCCACCACACCTAGGTGGGAAGGCTATTTTGAGTTGTGTTTAATATGAATTTCTAAAAATATGTGTACTAGCTAAACATGGCAGTTTAGCTCTTCAGAAGCTGATGATGCAGGAGAATCACAAGTTTGAGTCTCAAAGTAAGATTCTGACTTACAAAAAAAATACTTAAAAATTTGTGCACTGATTATTATGGTAAGCTATTTGTTTCTTTCAGCAGGTGTGATATGTAACTTATATAAAATCTAAAAACAAAATGAAATTCAAATTATTGCTTTCAACTTAGATTCCTGCTACATATCTGACGGGGGATAAGACTGACTCAGAAGCTGCAAATATTTACCTCCAGTTATCAAAGAAAGACCCAATTATCAAGCTTTTGTATGTCACACCAGAGAAGGTTTGTATCAGCCTCAGTTTCCAGAATAACGCTATAACACACTAAATACATCTGTGTTAAGGACTTGGTCATAACTTTTTATATACATTACAAGAATTAGACTTTCACCCCAGACCACAAATGGTAAAATTTTCTCCATCTCTTATGATTCATTCTTTCTCCAGTTTGTTCTGAAACATTTGAGAGTGAGTTACAGACCTACCGTTTAATCCTGATTTACTTCAGTGTGCGTCTCCTAACCATCTAGCTTTCCCTTGGTAACCACAGTGTGATTTGCTCATCAGGAAATGTACAGCGACACATACTGTTCCTTACCCTGTTAACCTTACGGTAAGGACCTTTCTAAAAGAGGAAATCCCTGTTGGATTTCCTTTTCTCTAAACAGTTTCATAGTTTTGACATTTTAGAAGCCTGCAGGCCAGTTTGGAAGACTGTGCCTCAACTTGAATTTGTCTTGTTTCTTGCTGATTAGATTCATGGTCCTCAGACACAGAGCTGTGGCAGATGTGGTGGCGTGTTCCCATAAGTGCTATCAGAAGACACGGGTATTGACTCATCCGATTACCAGTGATGTTCGTTAACCAGTCACTTGATTAAAATAGTACTGCAGCTGCTTCTCCTTCGTACTTTTTTGTTCCCCTTTTGTCTTTAGAGTTAGTAGAAACCCTCTGGTAGGAGTTCCCAAGACTGTAGAGCTACCCTGTCAGACAGCAGAGCAAACCCTGTGGTAGGAGTTCCCGAGACTGTAGAGCTACCCCGTCAGACAGCAGAGCCCCTACAAGTTTTAGTTTCCATTGATTATTCGTTCCCAGTTATTACTTTAATGAATGCCAAGTTCTGATTTTACTAATATAGTCCATCCTGGCATAATGAGAGTTAAGTGTTTATCAGTGTGAACTTGTGGATTGTTTATTTAGTGAGTTTCAATCAATTATCACTATGTATTTTGATGTTCTAATTAGCTACATTTGACCAGTGAGGAAACTTCATCAACTTGGCTCCTGTGTACTTTAATATGTCCATGTCAAGACATGCTTGGGATGTCATTGCTTATAGACAAAGCTAGAGTGCAAGCATATAACTGTCTATATGTGTAATACATAGAGTTTTTCCCCAAGTATCACACCAAACACACATCTCAAATCCTGTTATCAGGATGGCAGGGTGGCTCAGTGGGTAAGTGTGCTGGCCATATAACCCAGTGACTTGAGTTTGATCCTGGGGACTCACGTGATAGAACCAAACACATTAAGTCTTCTGACCTACACACATGTGCACCATTGTGTACACGCACCCACCCCACACATAAAATTAATAAATAAATGTAAAAAAATTAAGTTCCATTACCAAAGTAAATAAATATATGGTTACTTTCAGATACGCTGAGGCAGACAAAAGTTTTTGAGCCACTAACCTGATAAGTAAAACTGTTGAATGTGAGTGAACATACTAAAATGTCTCCTTTGCTATTTACTTCTGTTCTCTTCATAGATATAGGCTGGTTTAATAGGGAGTAATTGTATGGTGGTGACAGTGTCATTCAGATGCGCGTTTAGAACTCTCTCTTGTCTCTGATCCAGGTCTGTGCAAGTAACAGGCTGATTTCCACGCTGGAGAATCTGTATGAGAGGAAGCTCTTGGCACGTTTTGTCATTGATGAAGCACATTGTGTGAGTCAGGTAAGTGTGTCTCAGAAGATGAGTAAATTTATACCTCCAGTGGTACTCAGAACCACAGCATTGAAGCACAGTACACTCTGTGTATTCTGCTGCCTCACTGAAGAAGAAAGTGCTTCCTCTGTATTGATCAGTGTTGGCTTTCATAGAAGAGAGATACAAATAATCTAAAAGCGGTATTTTTCCCAATTAGTGGGGTCATGATTTTCGTCAAGATTACAAAAGGATGAATATGCTTCGCCAGAAGTTTCCTTCTGTTCCAGTGATGGCTCTCACGGCCACAGCCAACCCCAGGGTGCAGAAGGACATCCTCATGCAGCTGAAGATCCTCAGACCTCAGGTGTAAGTTATTAAAGGGAATGGCTTTTGAGTCTCAGCTCTGTGCATTAGAATCACCTATAGGGCTTTAACACTCCAAGTATCCAGATTGTACCTGGGCAGCTAAACCAGAATACTTAAAGTTGGAAGACTTTTTTTTTTTTTTTTAACCTCAAGTGATTCCAGGTACAGTCAAATTTGAGAACAGAATCTGGGGTTTTTCTTTGCTTAACAAAATGAAATCTCAGGAGCAGCTGAGACGGCACAGCACATAAAGGTGCCTGCGGCCAGGCCTGAGTTCAACGCCTGGTATCTTTGTGGTAGGATGAGAACACCTTCCTGCCTTGTTGCCTTTTCACCTCCACAAACAAGTCCCAATAAATGAACAAGTAAATATAAGCAAAAGTAAAGTTATCTCACTATATATTTTAGAAGTGGGATAAATCAGATTTGGTACTGGGCGAGCCTGGTGTAATCTCTTTTTACACATCTTTTGGTTTCCACGCTCCCACAATTTACTTCATGAAATGAACAGATGACCGTGCTGTGAAGTTTTCCCCTAAAGTCTCGGTCACGACAGCAGCAGTCTAGAGCCCTCTTAGCAGGGCCCTTCACTTGGACCTCATTGTTTTTTTATCTTCAGCACAGTGCTTGTGCCTTAGTGTACTGCTATTTCAGCCAGAAATGGCAACCCCACAGGCACCAGAGCTGCCACTGCCTAAAAGTAGCTTTAACTAAATCTCTATTTATATTTATTTCTATTTATAAATAAGACTCGAGATTCAAAGGCTGGGGTCAGCCGGGTGGTGGTGGCACACGCCTTTAATCCCAGCACTCGGGAGGCAGAGGCAGGCGGATCTCTGTGAGTTCGAGACCAGCCTGGTCTTCAGAGCTAGTTCCAGGACAGGCTGTAAAGCCGCAGAGAAACCCTGTCTCGAAAAGCAAAATAAAAAAAAAAAAAGGCTGGGGTGAAACCCTGCTAGTTAACCTCTCCTTGCTGGCATCTCTAAAAGAGACTGTTCTTCTGCTCCACCAAATAAAAAAAGCTGCGCCACTTCACATCCCTCCCTACTACTTCCGATGCATCTCTATTTTCCAACTGCCCTCTGATGTTCTATGATTACTGTCAGCTAGTTGCTAACTCAGCCTCCTGGCCCAGGGTTAATTTTACTTAATTAGTACAAATGCAGACTTGGGGTTCACAGTATCATTGAATATCCCCAATCACTTCATCTCAGAGGCATCCAAAAATCCATAACTAATTGGTGACAAAAGCCACTAAAAATATTCCACTGTATAT
Organism: Ondatra zibethicus; assembly: GCA_004026605.1. Classification (NCBI taxonomy): domain Eukaryota; kingdom Metazoa; phylum Chordata; class Mammalia; order Rodentia; family Cricetidae; genus Ondatra; species Ondatra zibethicus. Next base: position 331,172 of record PVIU01000338.1, on the reverse strand, counting down.
ACTTAGGTTGTACTGGGCTATTGTATCCCCTGCTTGAGTTTGTTGAGACAGATGCTTTCTTTGTTGCTCAGCAAATACTTAACATAGATTTGTGTACTGAGGTTATTTGAGGTTAGGTAGAAGGAATAATGGTTGAACAGACTATTGAAGATTTTTATTTCTTTTTTTTTTTTGCAATGATTTATTTTTATTTTATGTATATGAGCGTTTGTCTGCATGTATGTTTGGGCACCACACTCGTGCCTGGTACCCATAGAAGCCAGAAGAAATCAGATCCCCGGGACTGGTTATAAGTTACCATGTCGGTGCTAGGAACGGAACCTGGATCCTCTGGAAGAGCAGCAGGGTTCTTACTTAAATTCTGAGCCATTTCTCCAGCCCAAGGTGGATTTTTCAAGCACAGCTTTTGGTCATTTGAAAATAATAAACTGATATGGTGACTCATGCATGAGGGAATGACTTAAGCTTATGAGTTCAAGGATGGCCTAGGCACCATAGTAAGACTCAGCCTCTAAAAAGAAAAGGGAAACCGGCTGTGTGAATATTGTAAACATAGCGCAGCATAGTAGTGCACACCGTTAGTGCCGTCACTTGGTAGACTGTAAGCATAAATGTAATAAAAGGCACACAAATGCTATACATACAGGCATGCAGGCGAAACACTCATACACATAAAATGAATAAATCTAAATGAAAATAACAAAAGTATCTCTCAAAGGTGTGCCCTGAACTGAAAATTCTGTTTGAAGGCTTTGGGATCATGAGCAGCAGAGTTGTAAAGCCTCTGCAGACCACAGTGGCAGCCATTACATTCTCATACCTCCAACAAGCCGTTTATGCAGCACTTTGGGTTTCTTCCAGCCTTTAAGTTGTTTGGTACCAGCCTAACATATTTAGTTGTTGCTATCTCTTAAATACCACTAATGACCATTCTTGAGTGCAAGAATTTGAGATTTCTCAGAATTTTGTGTGTATAATCACAAAATATGAAGTGGAATGTTTTAATTTAATGTCATTTGCAATGAGAGATATTTATGTAAATTTGGGATAAGAGATATATTTTGCTTCCATACTAGATAATGTGCTTTACCACTATATTTAAAATGTTATACTTTAGGTTTTAATAAATGCTGGATGCTAGAAATTTGTTTCTACAAATGTTGTACTTCTATAAACTGTTTTATCCCTGCCCCCCTTCCCTTGTGGTTTTTGTTGAGATGTTGTACAGGGTCTTGATATTAAGCCCTAGCTGACTTGGAACTAGACTATAGACCAGGCCACCTCATCTTCCCACATACTGTGATTACAGGTGTGCACCACCACAGTGGGTTATGTTTATTTTCTTAGTGTGTGTGTGTGCATGTAGGTGCTTATGTGTTTGGCCAGAGGTCAACGCCTGGTGTTCCTTAGGAGACATCTGCCTTGACCTGGAGTTCACCATGTTGGCTAGGCTGACCGGAAAGATCCAGGGATCCACCTTTCTCTGCCTTCCCAGTATTGGGATTACAAGTGATAAGCAAATGCTGTACCAGTGAGCTGTCAGTCAGTTATATTAATTGGCAAAAGCCCACAGCTAGAAGAAATCATGTAAATTCCCTTGCATTTGAATGGCTTTCTGGAAATACAGGGCTTATGTTTTATGTTTGAATGAACAGCGCACATATTTATCTAGAGGCAGGCACCTCGAATCTCTTTCCTGGAACTGTAGGAAAGCAATGTGCCTGAGAAAGCAAAATTACACATATCCGGATGCTAGCACATGGTTCCTTATACAAATCTGATACTCAGTAAGAAAGAATAAGTGAAACATATGGAAGGATATGGTAAATGTGGATAAAATGAAACTCTGTTGATGCCTTAATATATTTGGTATTTCTGCTTTAGAAACTTCTAATTCCCATAGTAGAAGTAGATTTTAAGAAGTGCTTTCTGATACACTGTCTTCTGATCTTTTTCTGCCAGTGGGTCCTATTTGAATTAATTTGCCAGCTGCTGCTGTGTCATGGTCTTAGTGAATTCAGGTGCTCCTAGGTTTAGAGTGGGGGGTCCCAGGTGCCTCTCTTCCTATAATTCTGGGATAATATTCGTCCTCTTTAGCTTGTAAAAATAAATTTGATTTATGAAGTACAAGAATAGCCAATCATTAAATACAAGATTTCATGCAATTCTCGTAGGACCCTAGCAGATGAACTAGGAAAGAATAGAGTCAGACATAATAAATTAACAGTGTACAGCTTCAGTAATAGCTAACACAACTTGCCCTACAGTGTGACAACTGCTGCTCCTAGCATTGTATATGACATTTTATGTATCCATCATCATAAAAGTCTTACATGATATATAATTGGCCATTTCCTCATTCTCTAGATATAGAAACTGAGTCACAGCCAAGCGACAACCTTGAGTCACAGCACCCATGATAGAAAATAACCTGAAATCTCAGGACTTGATTTGTGGTTTTGAGACAGGGTCTCACTATGTAACCCTGGCTAAGCTGACCAGGCTGGCCTCTAACTTACAGAGACTGCCCTGCTTCTGCTTCCTGGGTGCTGGAATAAAGGCATACACCACCATGCCAGCATCTTAGCACTTGGGAAGTAGAGACAGGATCAGAAGTTCAAATCATCTTCAATACATAGCAAGTTACAGGCCAGCCTCTAGTGCATGAGATGTTGGGCAGTGTGGGGGTAGAGAGATGGCTCAGTAGTTAAGAACACTAGGTGCTCTTCCGGGGGACCTGGGTTTGATTCCCAGCACTCAACATGGTGGCTCACAACCATCTATAACTCTAGTTCCAAGGGATCTAACGCCCTCTTCTGACCTCAGAGAACACTATATACATGTAGTGCACAAACATACATGCAGGTAAAACATCCACACACATAACATAAATAAATTTTTAAAATTAAAAGGAGTAACAAAATGGCTCAGTGGGTAAAGGTCCTTGCCATCAGCTCTGACAACGTGAGTTAAGTACCCACGGTGGAGGGAACCAGCTCCCTCAGGCTGTCCTCTGACCTCTACATGCCCACCGTAGCACATGCATATACATACATATGCACACATACACAATAAATAAAATAAATGTAATTTAAATTTGTTTTTATGTAGAAGTTGGTCTGTAGCGATATTTTATTTGCATTTTAATAAATAAAGCTTGCCTGAAGATCAGATGGTGAAACTAAGCCACTAGAGGCCAGGGAGTGGTGGCACATACCTTTAATCTCAGAACTCAGGAGACAGGGGCGGATGGATCTCTGAGTTCAAGGCCACCCTGGGCTACACAAGATCAACCCAGAAACAGATCCAGGTGGTGGTGGCTCACACCTTTAATCCCAGCACTAGGGAGGTGGAGACAGGAACGATATGACTGGGCAGAGAGAGGAATATAAAGGGGAAGAGACAGGAGCTCAGTGGAGTGTGGAGTCTGAGGATTCGTGGAGATAGGATACTTTGGGTCTGAAGATTTGGTAGAGGTAAAAGGTCCCCTAGTGACTGGCTGCTATACTTTTCTGATCTTCGGCTTGAACCCCAATATCTGTCTCTGGGTTTTATTATTCATGCTACATTGGTCCTCTTCTACAATGTGGGTGGGCTCTGGGAATTGAGCTCTGTTATCAGGCTTTTCAGCAAGTGCATTCACCCACTAAACTGTCTCACCAACACTTTAACAGTCGCCAGGGGCGGTGGGGCGCACGCCTTTAATCCCAGCATTGGGAAGCAGAGGCAGGCAGATCTCAGTGAGTTCAAGGCTAGCCTGGTCTACAGAGTGAGTTCCAGGATAGCCAGGACTGTTACACAGAGAAACCCTATCTCGAAACACTTTTAAAAAAAAGATAAACAGTCACACTGAAATTAAATAACTTGCAAAGTTCATAACCCTAGCAAATATAGGAGTGAGGACTACAATCCTAGCAATCTGGCTGCAGAACCCTTTATATAGTACTCTAAAATGCAAAAAGGAAGCCATGATTAAAGATGTAATTGTAGACTAGGGTAACCAGGAAGTCAGCATTATAACCCAGTGCGGCTGTACTGATGTCTGCCTTTCATACCACCATAAAACTCACCTATTTAAAGTCCAGGATTCAGTGCAGTGTTTTTCATTTTCTTATGGAGTTACACAATCATCACCGCTATCTACTCTTAGTACATTTTGTCTCCCTTAAGAGCTTTGTTCTCATTAACAGCTAATTCCTTTTCTCCTCTGCCCCAGTCAACCATTCATTGATTTTCCAACTTCACAGATTTTTGCTATTCTGGACATTTCCCATACAGGTTAATTATCCCCATTGCTTGGGACCAGAAGTGTTTTAAATTTGAAGTTTTTCTCAGTTTGGAATATTTGCATATACATAAAAAAGTTATTTTAGTGATGGACGTAAGGCTAATTAAATATGAGATTCATTGCATACTTTATACACATAGTTGGAAAGTATTTTTATTTTTTTTACTTCAATTATTTAAAACATTTTTTACATTTATTGTGCACGTGTTTGAGCATGCATGTGCTGTGTGTGGAAGTCAGAGGACAGCTTGCAGAAAGTGGGTCCCTCCACGTGGGTCCCTGGGATTGAACTCAGGTTGTCAGACTTTAGTGGCAAGCCCCTTTGCCTGCAGAGGCATCTTACTAGCTTTCGCTTTTTCATCTTGAAACAGTGTCTTAAAGTATAGCCCAGGTTGGATTAGAACTCACAAGGTCGCCTTAGCCTTACCGTAGATTTCTGTCTGTTTACCTTGGCATGAGGAGTGCAGGTGTGCAACATCTCACCCAGCTCAAGAAGATTATTTATTTTCATCTTCTTGTTTTATTTCGTATTTTGAGATGGGAATCACATGCATGTCAGACTATCCTCAAACTCTATGTTAACAGATGATGACCGTGAACTTCTGATCCTGCATTTACCTCCCCGGTTCTGAGATTACAGGTGTGTGTCGTCATATCCAGTATGTGGTTGTGGAGATCCAGACCCGGGCTTTGCATGTCTTGGGCAAGCACTGTACCAGCTGAGCTGCATCTGCAGCCCAGGAGGGTCTTCTTAAACAGTGGTTGTAGTGTGTCTGTGTTTTCACTCCACCCTGTTTGTCAGATGAGGTCAGGTGTGGGTTTTTCCAGCCAGTGGGTAATATGCCTTCCTTGCTCACCCCAGGTCTGTAGATTGAAGTCCCCAGTACCCAACAACAACCAAACACATGCGAGTGGGTGCTTTTTTGTAAACAGCAAGAGGTAGTTTGTTTGTTTTGTAGTTTTTTTAGATTAATTTAATGTGCGTGAATGTTTTGCCTGTGTGTATGTATGTGTTATATGTGCATGCCTGGTACCTATGGATGTCAGAAGAGGGCATTGGATCTCTATATACTGGAGTTATAGATGGTTATGAGCCACCATGTGAGTGCTGGGAATGGAACTTGGGTCCTCTACAAGAACAAGTACTTTTAACTAATGAGCCACCTCTCCAGGCCAACCCAAACAAATACTGTCACCATTTTATGCTCACTAAGTGAGATTCACAAAGCCCATTGTAAAGTGTAATTTAGAGCTGAAAGCTGACTCAGTGATTAAAAGTGATTGCTGCTTTTCTGGAGAACCTGAGTTCAGTTCTCAGTACCAACTCACAGCTGCCTTTATCCAGCTCCAGATCTCATGCTGCCTTCTGACTTTGGCGTGTACCGCCACACACAAGATATCCACACAGATACATAAATAAAAAATAAAATTAATTTTTTAATATTTATCACTTAGAATGTGAATATTTCAGTAGCACAGTATTAGCCTAGAATACATTTAAGCCCTGGGTAAGTTCCTAGCATTGGGAAAAAAAATGGGAGGAGGAAGAAAAGTATTTTAGTTCTTAAAGAATTTATATACAGAGAGAATAGGTATTTAATTTGAGACAGGGTCTCTATGTAACCATAGTTGTCTGGATCTCAATATGTAGATAGTCTGGCTTTGAACTCGCAAAGATTCCCCTGCCTCTGCCTCCCAAATGCTGGGATTAAAGGCTTGTGCCACCACCTCCTATAGTGTGAGCTGGTTTTGCTTATTTTATCACATTTACATGCAAGTAAGTTATATAAATATATTTTTTTAAAAAAGTCATATACATCTCCTGAACCAAAATTTTCATCTGATTTAATTCTCAAAATTACTAGTTAGGGGCTGGAAAAACTGCTCAATGGATAACAGCACTTGTTACCAAGCCTAATGACCTGAATCTGTTCTCCAGAACCCACACGTTAGAGGGAGAGAACTTACTCCCACAAGTGTGCAGGTGTGCATGCGCACAACACACACACAAATAAGTGAAATCATTGCTCATCCTTATTGGGAGTAGTTATATGTCTGTGTTACTTTCTTTAAATGCATACTTCATTTAGTATATCTAAACAGAGTCTTGCTGTGCAGCCAGGGTCAGCTTCTCAAGTGACTGAAACTTCGGGAAATACACCACCACATCTAGCTTAAATATGTTTCAAAAATAATTTTAGGCATAAGCTTTTTATTGAGATTATATCTGTTAATGAGTTAAGAATTTTCTTTTTAATTCAGATATCTACAGATGAATTGATTCAGTTCATACATTTTTATTTTAAGGGTGTAAGCTCTGGGAAATGTTGCTGACATAAACATGTAGATGGGAATGAAAAGCATTTTATTACAGCAATAACACTCAATTATTCGAATTTCTTCTGAAGCATATGCCAAAATTACATCATGATCTGTCATCAAAAATTATTTTTAATGATCTGTTAACTGGCATCTCAGTTGAGTATTCTAAACTTTGGGGAGGTAAAAAATTGGAAAGTATTTGACTAACAGGCAATATTACTGTTTAGTGTTTTTTCTGGACCATATCCTGTTAAAAACTTTACTAGGTTTTATCTAATGAATGTGAGGTATTCTTTTAACTTTTTCAAGAGGAGCTACTCTGTATCTGATGTACTTGAAATATCTCGACAATATTTTCTGTTCACCTTTCTTTTAAAAAAAAAATATTTAGGAAGGTTCTTGCTATGTAGCCTTAGCTGTCCAGAAACCCACTTATAGACCTGGCTAACCTTGGACTTAGAGAGATCCACTTATCTCTTCCTGGGCTCTTTGGCTCCTGAGTACCACATCTGGCTTGTTTTTGTTTGGTTGAGACTTGTAGCCTATGGTAGCGTTAAATTTGCTATATAACTGGGCTAGCCTTGAACTCCTGATCCTCCTGTCTCTGCCTCCCAAGCACTTGGAGTTACAGACATGTATTTATCATTTTCAGACAAATTTGTCATTTTAAAGGCCATGTTTTAATACAATTTTCGTTAAGATACAGTGAAATCTAGTTTTTTTGGGGGGGTTGTTTGTTTTTTAAGTACTTGTTGAAATAATTCATGTGCCATAAAACTCAGCTATTCATAAGGCACAGTTGTGTGTGGCGTTTACATTTTCATAGAGTTATGTGCCTGTCCCTACAGCTTAAGTCTAGAATATACTTTTCATTATCCTCCAAAATGGAGTTGAGTTTAACTCAACTCCTTGTTTTTCCTCTCTCATTTCTTTCACTGGGCATATTTACAAGAATCATCTAGGTAACTCTGTGTGTGTGTGTGTGTGTGTGTGTGTGTGTGTGTGTGTGTGTGTGTGTGTGTGTGTTTAATTCTTCATTTTTGTGGTTGAAAATTGAATATAGGTGTTCCAAATTGTCTTTTTTCCATTTATTTTCTGGTAGGCGCTGTCTCTAGCTTAGTATCTAGTGATTTCTAACATACTATTTTCCAACAGGCAATGCAGGATTTGTTATAAGCAATAAACTCTGAGGTTCTGTTTACTTTTCCATCATAACAAACTCATGAATGTTGCTCTCCATTAGTGGCCTGCAGACCTTTTGTAGTAGAATGATTTGTTTGTTTTGGTTTTAATTGGATTTGTGATCTACAAGTTTATGTTTAAATCTCATTTTATTTTATTTTTTTTTAGTAAAGGTTTATTTGACCAAATTAAGTAGTAAATAGTTCTGTTTTTCCAATTATGTCACAAATCAAACCATTTCAGATTACGTTCCAGATGTTTTTAATAAGATACCTCCACATCATCCAACTCACATTTTTAACTCACATGTGATCCAGTGGTTTATGGTGTGTCCTAATTTGTACACCATCATCACAGTTTGAGAACCTTTTTTGCCACTAATACACTTCACCTAGTATCCATAGTCTCCTTCCCCTTTTCTCCACTTGCCGCACTAGCCCTAGGCAACCACTAAGATTATGCACTTTCTGTGCATAGGTTTGCCTATCCTGGGTGTGTCATATAAACATTCATTCTATGTGTATATGATCTTTTATGAATGACCTCTTTAATTTTGTGCGCGTGTGTCTACACCATGGCAAGCATGTGGAGGTCAGAAGAAAGCTCACTGGCATTGGCTTTCTTCTTCCACTTGTGGGTCCTGGGGATCAAACTTGGGTCATCAGATTTGGCAACAAATGCTTTACCCAATAAGCCATCTCACTATCCCCTTGACTACTTTTTAACAAGATTATTTTTAAGATATGTTGCTGGAGGGGCGGGAGAGATGGCTCAGTTGTTAAGAATACTGGCTGGTATTTCAGAGGACCTGGGTTCAATTCCCAGCATGAACATGGTGGCTTAGCTGTCTGTAGCTCCAGTTCCAGGGGATCTGACACCTTCACACCAATGCACGCAAAGTGAAATAAATTATTTTTTAAAAAAAAGATTTGTTGCTGGAAAAAAATACTCCATTGTGTTGTTTTGGTACCTTCTTTAGCCACTCACCTAATACTAGGATCATTTCCATTTTGTTGGTTGTTAAGAATAAGGCTCTTATATACAGGTTTTTGTGTGGGCGTGTGTTTTCATTTCTTTTGGTGTACTACTAGTAGATAGATTATCAGGTCATATGATAGCTCTACTTCACCTTTTAAAGATTTATTTCTGGTGTGTTTGTGTGCACCAGCCTGTATGTATGTGTAGGAAATGATTCAGGTGCTTGTGAAGTGAAAAGGGGGATTTTGATCCCCTGGAAGTAATTACAGGCAGTTTTGAGTTTCCTGTTGTGGATGCTGGGTACCAAAGTCAGGATTTCTGCTAGACTTACATGCTCTTAACCTCTGAGCCATCTCTCGAGCCCCTGCTTCATAAAGAACTATCAAGCTGTCTTCCAAAGAGGCTGCAACATTTTACTTTTCCAACATCCATCTATGCAGGTTCTGACTCCTCCATGTACATCCCAATGTTTGGATCCCATGATCGAAAGCCTTTGTCGTTTTAAATGAATGAAACACTCTCTTAAACATAAAATGTAGTTTAAAATGGGGAGTGGGGAGACGTAAAATCATTCCTGTACACAGTTCCTCTGGGCATTCCTATCAGTAGGAAGCCCACATCAGCTCACCTAATTCTGGAAATTTCTTCATCATTCATATTTCTAGGCAGTTTTTTGGACAGGGTCTCACTAGTTAGCTCTGTCTAGCTCTAAACTCCATATCCTCTTGCCTGGTTGTGTTTTCATGAGACTCAAGAGTCCTGCATCCTGTGGCAGTTTCAGGGTCAGCCCTTCTGAAGTGAAAGTCATGCCCACCACATTGTTGACATTATATCTGAAATCAGAAGCCCCAGTAAGGGTGGAATTCTCTGTTCCGAGTGATACTCTTTACCCTTAACAAAAATATGTAACACAGAAAAACACAGGCAGCTCTGCCAAGGGTCTCTAATGCTCTGATAGGAGAAATTTCACCTGTACCCATGCCATAATTTACTTTGTCTTGAATGGGTGGAAGGTGAGATTTCATTGTATTTATTTAGAAAATAGAAAGAGGCTTATAAAGGGGGAAGTGGGAAAGAGAGGTAACCAGCAGGATAACTGGAGTGCAGGGCCATTCCCATGTCTGTTTTAGGGAAAGTAATATTAAAGCTGAGGCTTTGGATTCCCTTAGAGCAGTGGTTCTCAACCTTCTTATTGCTGACTCTTTAATACGGTTCCTCATGTTGTGGTGACCCCAACCATAACATTATTTTCATTGCTACTTCATAACTGTAATTTTGCTACTGTAATGAATCATAATGTAAATATGCTTCTTGATGGTATTAGATAACCCCTGTGAAAGGATCATTCGATATCCAAGGGGTTGCAACCCACAGGTTGAGAACTTGCTGACTTAGAAGCGTCTCTTAGAAAGTCTTAATGGCCAAGCAGTGGTGGCACATGCCTTTAATCCTAGCACTCAGGAAGCAGAGGTAGGCAGATCTTTGAGTTCAAGACCAGCCTGGCCTGGTCTACAGAGTGATGTGGGATTCCCCCCGTATGCTCTGAATATGTTTTATTACCAGTGATTAGTAAAGAAGCTGCTTTGACCTATGGCAGAGCAGAATATAGGTAGGCGGGAAAACTAAATTGCAGGGAGAAAGAAGATGGAGTCAGGAGAGGCTGTGTAGCTGCCAAAGGAGAAAGATGTTGGAATCTTATCAGGTAAGCCACAGCCTCATGACAATACACAGATTAATAGAAGTGGGTTAATTTGAAATGTAAGAGCTAGCAAGAAATACATCTGAGCCATCGGCCAAGCAATATTGTAATTAATATAGCTTTGTGTGATTATTTGGGTCTGGGTGGCCGAGAAACGAAAGTGCAGTCTCCATTTACAACAGAGTGAGTAAGTTCCAGGACAGCTAGAGCTGTTTACACAGCCAAACCCTGTATTGGGGGGGGGGGGAGAGTCTTGATGAAGCCCTGGGGCATGCATACTCCCTTTTTAGACATGCATGCATGTGTTGATCTAAACACATGTTGGAATATGGTTCAGAATTCTGAAAACAGCCTAAGCTGAGGGGCAACTGACAAGAAGGAAAGAGGCATCCAGATATTTGGAGGTACTTCTCTCTCTCTCTCTTTGTTTTGTTTTGTTTTTCAAGACAGGATTTCTCTGTAGTTTTGGAGCCTGTCCTGGAACTAGCTCTTGTAGACCAGGCTGGCCTTGAACTCACAAAGATCCGCCTGCCTCTGCCTCCCAAGTGCTGGAATTAAAGGCATGTGCTACCACTGCGCTGCTAGAGGTACTTCTTATTTAAGGAGTAGGCAAAGTAAGAAAAGTCAGAGGTATATGGTTGTTGTAGGGAAAGAGGGCCTACTTGTTTTTTCTGGCTGCCTGGCTAGCTTAGCCCCGAAATAACCACACAGAAACTGTATTAATTAAAACACTGCTTGTCCCATTATCTCTAGCCTCTTATTAGCTAACTCTCACATCTTGATTCAACCCATTTCTATTAATCTATATATTGTCACGTGGCAGTGGCTTACTGGAAAAGATTTGGCAGTCTGACCCTGGCGGCTCTATGGTGTCTCCCTGACTCTGCTTACTTTTCTCCTCTACCTCTGCTTGGAATTTCCACCTTGCTCTATTCTGCCCTGTCATAGACCCAAAGCAGCTTCTTTAATAACCAATGGTAACAAAACACATTCACAGCATACAGATAGGAATCCCACACCATATGGTGTTGGTTGTTTACTCTTTTTACTCTTAGCTCTTTTGGGGGTCCATCACCCAGCTCCCAAATAAACACATATGAAAACCTTTTCTTAGTTATAAATGCCCAGCCTTAGCTTGGCTTGTTTCTAGCCAGCCTTCCTTAACTTATCCCTTTGCCTCTGGACCTTTCGCTTTTCTTCTGTAAGATGCCCTAGCATCTTCCCCTCCTTACTCTCTTGTTCCTTCCTTGCTGCTCTCTAGATTTCTTCTACTTATCCTCTCTACCTACCAGTCTTGCCTATCCTTTCTCCTGCCTCACTATTGGCCGTTCAGCTCTTTATTATAGACCATCAGGTGTTTTAGACAGGCAAAGAACCACAGCTTCACAGAATTCAACAAATACAGCATAAACAAAAGCAACACACTTTAAAATAATATTCTACAGCAGGTGTAGAGGGAAGGCCCATCAGTATCTAGAGTTGTGAGTGTGTAGAGCGGATGCCTGCCAACAGCATGGAACCTCAGGAATCTGCAGGACCACCACTACACATGCCCTCTGAATGCCCCTGCCTGCTGCATACGCTGCCCATCTAGCTCAGGTTTAGAATCCTGGAGAGCAAGCCAGTGGCGCTTCTCCCTCACCTTTGTCCTCAGTCCCTGTGTACAGGTTATCAGCTGAGGTTGATAACTGTTTACTATGTTGATTCAGGCACAGATAAGGCTGTACTCTACATGAACTTGGTGTTCTTCCCATAGATTGGGCAGAGGTGACACCTGGATCAGTAGAGAGCCCCTGGGTAGGGACCCTGTAGTAAACCCTCTACCTTGCTTTAGTTTTAAAAACAATGGGGAGCCCATCAAGATGGTTCAGTGATTAAGGGTGCTTGTCACGAAAACTGACAACCTTGGTTTGAGGCCTGGAACACACGTGGTGGAAGGAGAGAACCTAACTCAGACCTTTGCACATATTCCATGGGCATTCCCCATAATTAATAAATCATAAATTTTTGAGCAATGAGAAATAAAACATAGCAGCAAATATTTGCTAGAATGATGGCAGTAGAAAAAGGAGAGTGCTGAGCATTAGAATGGGATATGTGACATGGCAGAACCGGATCTTCTGATAAACCTGCCATGGGAGAGAAAGGTAAGGGGAGAGAATATAGGTCAGGAGAAGCTGTTGTGCCCTTGGAATGTGGTACTCAGACAGGAGAGTCTAGGAGTACAGAAGATATGCAGAGAATGAACTAAGGAAACGTGAAGGAGCCAAGAGCTCCCTGGAGGAAGAGGAGCGTGCGTGTCAGAGTCCCTGCGTTTGCAGCCCAGAACAAAAGCAAAGTGGTCCATGTTCTCTCCGTGTATTTATTTAGAGCATGTGTATATGCACTACCCCTTTTATCTTTTTAAGTATTTAAGTTACACTTATTGTATAATTTTGCTTAATCATTTAACCATCTCTGCTGTTTGTTTTTTTGACACCGTCTATTTTGCCATTTCTGCTTTTAAAAAGAAACTGTGGGGGACTAGAGAGATGGCTCGGTGGTCAAGAGCACTGGCTGCTCTTCCAGAGGACCCGAGTTCAATTCCCAGCACCCTCATGGCAGCTCACAACTGTCTGTAACCCCAGTTTCAGGAAATTGGACACCTTTACACCAATGCACATAAAATAAAGCTAAGTAAATTATTAAAAAAAGAAAGAAAGAAAGAAAGAAACTCTGTGTGTGTGTGTGTGTTGTATGCATACAGATGCAAGTATATGTGCTAATGTGTGCATTAGCCAGAGGTCGTCTTTTTTTTTTTTTTTTTTTTGGTTTTTCGAGACAGGGTTTCTCTGTAGCTTTGAAGCCTGTCCTGGAACTCGCTCTTGTAGACCAGGCTGGCCTCAAACTCACAGAGATCCACCTGCCTCTGCCTCCCGAGTGCTGGGATTAAAGGCTTGCGCCACCACCGCCCGATGAGACAGGGTGTCTTGATGAACTTGGAATTTACCCATTAGACTAGACTAATCGCTCATTACCTGGCTAGCCAGGAGAGTCCCTGGGATCCTCCTGTCTTCACCTGCCAATGGCAAGCTTGCTGGAGCATGCCACTGTGCGGAGCTTTCTGTATGGTACTAGGGATCCAAATTCAGTCCTCATGATTGCGTAGTGAACCCTACTCTACATCGTCTTTGATACTGTACTCTTGGTTTGTCTTTGTTTTTTGTTTTTTTTTTTTAATCTGCAGTCCAAATCTCCATCATCTAATCTGTAGATGTATCTTCTTTATCACCATCTTTTTAATTCATTAAGTCTTAACGTAATGTCCATTTCAGTGTTCCATTATGTCACCTGCCGGGGATAATAGTCTATATAAGACAGCTTGTTACTGAGGTTTGCATGGTAGAAAAAAATCAGTATTTAATATTTGAAGATGCTGCCTTCATTTCAGCTGCTATAACAATGTCATAGACTGTGATTCAGACAAGAGAAATTTATTTCTTGTGCTTTTCGGCCTCTCTCCCTGCTTTGTACTTTGTGGTATTTCCATTGGAGCCATAAGTACTAGGGAGGGAAGGGCCAGTGAGGTCTCTGTTTGGGTGAGTTTTTTGTCCTTTTTATTTACTCTTTTATTTTACTCTGCGTATGCACACATCCTTGTGTCTGTGTGGATGCCTATGGAGGCCAGAAGAAAATGTTAAATCCATTGGAACTGGAATTTCAGATGTTTCTGAGATGTCTAATGTGGGTGTTGGGATCCAAATTCCAGTCCTCTGATAGAGCAGTAATTGCTTTTAACAGTTGATCTAACTCTCCAACCCCTTTGTTTTTTAAGGACCCTAATCTCCTTGGTGATTCTACCCTCCCCACCTAATTATCTCCCTAAGGCCCCACCTTCTAATGCCATGGCATTGGGGGAAGTACTTTGGGTGAGAAACATTCAGTTATGATAGTGGATACAGCTGTGTTTTCTCATAATACTTAAGTAATATGTTGGGGTCTTTTAGGTTCAGCATGAGCTTTAACAGACACAATCTGAAGTACTATGTGTTACCAAAGAAGCCCAAAAAGGTAGCATTTGATTGCCTAGAATGGATCAGAAAGCATCACCCATGTGAGTACAATCAGGTAATTACTTATGTCTAAAAGCTTAGATTTTAAAAGTCTTTTATATATATATACTGAACTATAATAGAATATATAAACTTGCATATTAAACATTTCTTCTTGCATTGTGATAACACCAACTTGCTATTTGTGGGGAATATTATAATTTTGAAATCTCATTTGGTTCCATAACAATAAACCTTAGAAAAAATATATTAAATATGCCTCCTGCACACCTACATTATAACTCTTGGTTTCAGCATCTTTTTCTCTGGTGTCTATCAGTGTATGAATAATACAGCCCTTTGTTTTAGTGTCTTCTCCCAAGTGTGTTTGCCTTTGAGTTATGTTAACTAAAATGAGATTCTGATGTTCATAACCATTTTCCATGTAACACATTTTCAACATCTTGATCATTTTCCCATGACTTTGTAAACTTAGGAAGAACTTTTAATAGTTATAGTGTATTTATTTCATAATTCTTTTAATTATCCCCATATGTTTCCTATTGAGCTTTCATTCTAAAACTTTTGGCCTAAGTCCTTGTACCATTTTATTTCCTGGAAGGAAACTGAGTCAAAGGGTATTTATCAGGCTCTTGATAATTGTGCCATGTTTCTACAAAATTCCTATCAGGGTAGCTCCCCGTTGTTGAGTTGGTGCAAGACAGCCCAGGATTAGTCCAGGTTGCCCTTGCAGGAACAGGGTTACAAACTCAGTCTTATTTCCTATGTTTATGAATTCCTTGCTTGAGCTCTTCTGTGTGGCCAGCCTATAAGAAGGCTACAAAGGTCTGTGTACAGGGCCCTGTGTTTTAAGACCACAGTGCAGATGTGTTGTTTAAGTGAAAAGCCCTGCTCCCCAACTCTCTTTGGCTTCTTTGGCAGATGACTCAGGGATAATTTACTGCCTCTCCAGGAGGGAGTGTGATACAATGGCTGACACCTTACAGAGAGATGGTCTGGCTGCTCTGGCTTACCATGCAGGCCTCAGTGATTCTGCCAGGGACGAGGTGCAGAACAAGTGGATCAACCAGGATGGCTGCCAGGTGATGCTTGCAGAAGTCAGCAAACTCTCCATGGTGGATCAGTATAGCTTTGTCTGTAGATAATACAATTTCTGTTTTGTTTTTTGAAACAGGTTCTTGCTATGTCATTGAGACCAGCCTTGAACTCAGGGCAATTCTCCTGCCTCCACCTCTTACCTAGCTTTGTTTTCTGTTTGTTTTTATAAGGGGGGTGTGTGTGTGTGTGTGTGTGTGTGTGTGTGTGCGCGCGCGTGTGCTACATGTTGTGTGAAGGTCAGAGACAACTTCCAGGAGACTGTTCTTTCCTCCCACAATATGGGACCCAGGTATGGTACATACATCTTCAGGCTTGGCAACTCTGAGCTTGTTTTTGTCCTAACGGCAATAAACATCAAAGTAAGACTGACAGTGAATCCCTGATGCAGTGAATAGAGAATGTTACGAAGAAAGGAGACGAAAATTGAGGCGAGAACTAAAATGCTGTTTTTAGTAATAGGGAATAGGGATTCATCCTGAAATAATAACTGCATCCAAGGAAGCCTTCAGCAGGACAGTAGACACAGATGAGGTGGTCATATGTATTCTAAATTAATTCAGGAGATGCTTGTACCAGCTGGGCGTGATGGCACACACCCTTAATCTCAGCATTTGAGAGGCAGAGGCAGGTGGATCTTTGAGTTTCATGACAACCAGGGCTACACAGAGAAAACCTGTCTCAAAAAAACAAACAAAAAAGATACATGTACCAAACACAGGACAGTCTTTGGAATCAGAAGGGAAAAGACTAGGCCTAAAGAGTTTCCTAGCCATTCATTGTCACTTCTGTTGAAAATGATAAAGGTGGGGCTGGAGAGATGGCTCAGTGGTTAAGAGCATTGACGGGCTCTTCCAGAGGTCCTGAGTTCAATTCCCAGCAACCATATGGTGGCTCACAACCACCAGTAATAAGATCTGGTGCCAACTTCTGTCTGCAGGGACACATGCAGACAGACCATTGTATACATAATAAATAAATAAGATTTTTTAAAAAAGAAAATGATAAAAGCAAAGCCAGGTGTGGTGGCCCATTCCTGTAATTCCCATACTCAGGTGGCTGAGGCAGGAGGTTTGCTAAGAGTTCCAGGCCAGCCTAGGTTCTAATGTGAAACTCTGCTTCAAAAGAAAAAAATATTTCAGATAAGAAAGTAGTTTTTGGTTTATCTTCACTGAAATAGGCACAGTTCAGTTTTCTCAAATGATTCTGTGTATTTAACTAATCAAAGTTCCGATATTTTTTTTCTTTGAAAACTTTTTCTAAAATTTTCCTAGATGAATATTCAAGTGAAGATAAAAAGAATAATACGAACAATAACATGGCCAGGTGGTGGTGTTGCATGCCTTTAATCTTTAATACCAGCACTTGGGAAGGCAGGGGCAGGTAAATCTGTGCATTCAAGGCCAACCTGGTTTACAGAGTGAGTTCCAGGACAGCCAGGGCTATGTAGAGAAACCCTGTTTCAGAAAAACAACACATAAAAGAATAGCATGAATACTGGTTTTCAGTGTGTCACATGTAAAAACAATAAATGATAAAGTGTGAAAATGTCATGAGAAGTGAGGTTGGAGATGTAGCTCATGCATAGAGCTCTGGGTTCAGACCTAAGGACCACAGAAAACTGCACATGGCAATACATGCCTATAACCTCCCTGCTCAGGAGGTAGAGGCAGGTACATCAGAAGTTCAAGGTCATCCTCAGCTACCTGCTGAGTTTAAGGCTGACCTGGGCTACATGAGGCCCCATCTCAAAATAAAAAGATGGGGGGTTACTCGATGGATAAGAACATATGCTGCACTTGCTTCTTTCTTATTTATTTATTTATTTTGTCATTCAGAAACAGGGTTTCTCTGTGTGGCCCTGTCTGTTCTGGAAGTCTCTCTTGAGACCAGGCTGGCTTTGAGCTCACAGAGATCCTCCCGCTTCTGCCTCTGAACTGCTAGAATTAAAGGCATGCACTACCACCACCCAGCCCATTTTAGAATGTTATACTAAAATAAAATATACAGGGCTGAAGCGATGGCTCAGTGAGTAAAGGTGCTTGCCAAAACTGACTACCTGAGCTGGATCCCAGGGACCCGCATGGTGGAAAGAAAGCATCAGTTCTCACAAGTTATGCTTTGACCTTCACACGTGTACTATGGTACATACAAATGTATGCACGTGTGTGTACTCACATGTTTGCCACATAATAAATAAATGTAGTATTTTATTTTAAAATAAAACATAGAGCTGTGTCTGGTTGTACATGACTGAGTCAGGAAGCCTGCCATGAGTTCCAGGCCAGCCTGATCTGTAGTGAGTACCTGACCAATCAAGGCTACATAGATAAATAAATCATTTTTAACAAGGACCTAGGAAGATGGTTTAATGGTTAAAGTACTTAGTATTTATGCATAAGGACTGGAGTTCAGATTCCCAGAACCCATGTAAATGGCCCACCTCTGTTCCAGAGCTGAAGGTAGACATGAGGTCACCAAGACAAGTTGTCAAACCAGACTATGTATAGGTAAATTCTGGGTTCAAGTAAGAGACCCGGCCTCAACAAAAAGGAGGGAGTGATCAAGAAAGACTCAACTTATGGCCGCCATACACAGGTACTATACGTGCATATGCACATGAGGGGGAGGAAAACAAAAGCAAGGCATGCTTGGGCATGCCTGCAACAGCACTGGGAGCAGATAGGCAGATTCCAAGAGCTCACTGGCTGGCCAGTCTACCTAACTTCCTTTCCATTGAAAGACATTGTCTCAAGGCAGGAATGCAAAGAGCCATTGAAAAGGACCATGCTCTGGTCTCTGCATGTACACACACAGGCATATAAACCTACATACTTGAGCATGTACGCCACATATGTTCACCACATTGCACACACAGACATATAGACATGCATGCTCGTGAGCATTCATCACATCCATACACTACACACAACACAACCATGTGTGCACACACAACAAATAGAGGTCAAGTGGAAAGTACTGATTGAGATTGGTGCTTTATTATGTATATGCTCTTGAGTAATTGAGAAACTAAGCTTTAAAATGGCCCGGAAGAAAATAATTGACTTAAAAAAAAAGCACTTGCACATGGGTAAGAAAAAGGTAAACAGCAGCATAAATTATATCTTCAGAATATAAAATGCAAGAGTTTAAATTTTTTGGTTAAAGTACATACATATATATGTATATATGAGGCAGGTGTTGTGTGCACACTTTTAATCCCAGCTCTAGGTAGAAGCAGGAGGATATCTGTGAGTTCAAAGACTGTCTGGTCTATATAGCAGATTTCAGGACAGCCAGGACTACATAGAGACAGACCCTGTCTCAAACGAGTGTAGCATCAAGTTTTAAAGACAACAAAGAAATAAGGAAGTTAAAATTCAACAAAGCCATTTTTCCCAGTTATATAAGAATGTCATAATTGATCGTGATAGCTTATGCCTGTGATCTCATCACTTGGGAGGCTGAGGCCAGAGACTCATGAGTTTTGAACCAACTTGGGCTACATGAGAGCACGACACAAATAAAAACCAAAGGAAGAGGAACTTTCAGAAAGAGTTGGCATCATTTGGCTTCTTGGTGACCTGTACCATATGCTTCACAGCTGTGTACTCTCCCAACACTGAGAGGTGCACCTCACAGAAGCACCTCACAGGTCACTCTGGTGGAGCTGGGGCCAGTATCTCTCATGTGCACAGCCTTTTGCCAGCTTTCCTTCATTAGAGACTGCACTAAACTTTCTCTTTCTGGGGACATTTCCTTTTAATCAAAGAGCCTTAAGTTTAGATGGATGAGTAACCTTGAGTACATCCCGTGCTGGTAATATCCTGATTTGCTGACCCTGTGAGTGTGGTTTGTAGTTCCTCTTTCAGTCATAATGACAAAATCATGTCATTAGCCTTAGTATGGCTGCTAGATATTCCTGTCACTTTTGAAATGCTGTTCTTGCAATAGCAAGTCATTTTTTGAATACTAAAAAAAGACAGCTTTATTTGTGTAATGTAATTTTGCCTGAAAATACAATATTTTGGCCTTGGTCAAATAAGTCCCAGATTTTCAGCAAAATAGATATCTTAAGATTTATTTTCTGTTTTTAGCTGTGTACGTGGGTGGGAGTGGGGGACAGAATGTGCACATGTGAGTGCCGGTGCCTTCAGTCCAGAAGAAGTGCTGGACTCCCCGGAGCTAGAGTTACAGGGCATTATAGTGCTGCTTGCAAAGCCCAGCTTATTTTGTTTTAAAATCCGTGTGCATGAGTGCAGGTGCCCACAAAAGCCAGAAGAGGGTGTTGGATCACTTGGGGTTTCTAGGCAATTGTGAGCTGCTCAGCATGGGTGCTGGAAACTGAGCTCTGGTTCTCTGCAATGGCAGGTTAGGTTATACTCTTTGACAACTGAACCGTCTCTCCAAACCTTGAAATAGATACTCTTGAAAACAATTTTGTCACATTCCTAAAGATTAACTATTGCCTAGCTTCTACTAAATAATCTGTATGGGCCAAAGAAGACAAACCTGGCCTTTCTGTTTTGTTTTTATGGTATTTGTTGTTTTGTTTTGTTTTTGTATAAGCAGCTTAAGGCTTTTATCTAAGTTAAATTAGATAAAAACAGTTAAAATTTCATAAGCTTTTACTTTGAAATCCCCTGTTGAAAAGTAAGTTAGTGTCTGATTACTTGGCACCATGTGGAAGGCTGATGATAAGCACTAGAGTGGATGAGAATGTCACTGTTCCTAAGTCATGGGAAGAGATAGCAGCAATTAGCTCTGAGGACTCGAGACCACCCAGGAGCTCAGCACATGGCTTATATACCTTAACTTGGATGTCGTGGCTGTTTTAGCAGCACCCACCACACAACCCTTTCAGAAACAGAGGGCAAACAGTCAGCACACAAAGGGCTGATTGCAGTTGGTTCTGGGTCCTTCAGACGGTAATACCAAGTCACACAGGAAGATTCTGCTACCCTGAACATCTCTTTACCTTCTTGGATCTGAGTAGAAGAATTACAAGTTGTCGATATGAAAATTTCACCTTGTTCATGCTAAATACTAGGACCAATGAGTCTAATAGGCTTTTATTTTCATACCAGGTTATCTGTGCAACAATTGCATTTGGAATGGGAATTGACAAACCTGACGTGCGATTTGTGATTCATGCATCTCTCCCTAAATCTGTGGAGGGTTACTACCAAGAGTCCGGGCGAGCTGGAAGAGATGGCGAGATATCTCACTGCTTGCTTTTCTACACCTACCACGATGTAACTAGACTGAAGAGACTTATAATGAGTAAGCCACGCACCTCTGCCCTGTGTTACAGTGTTTGGATCCTGTTTTCATTAAATAGTTATAGAAAGATAAAGGCTTTTAATACATATTACGACGTTTATTTTAGCTCATTATGAAGGTACTGCATACTTGTTTGGTAAAGTCAGGTGACACTGGCATGAACAAAGCAGAGCATTTCCAGACCAAGCAGGCTGAGCCTCCAGGTAGTGACTTCTTTTATACACTCCTAGACCCAACACCATTTCCAGAAAAAAATAAAAAAGAGAAAACAATGAACTCTTGTACTACGATCCAGTTTAAGGGTCAGTTGGGGGAAAGCCAAGTATAGAAGCATATGGTTGGGTCTCACTGGAGAAGCTGAGGTAGTATTGTTATTTGACCTAGGAGTTGAGTTGAGTACAAGGTTGGTCCCAACAACATAACAAACCCCTGTCTCAGAAGAAGCAAGCAGAAGGAAAGAAGGGGCAATAGAAGCAACCCCTGTGCAGCAGCCCTCTTCTGTTTGAGCCTCTTCCATTAGAGGCTGGCAGCATCTTGTATTTGGTATTCCCCTTTCCCAGATGCAAGTGTCTTCAAATGTAAATGGTGGTCTGCAAGATGTCTCAACATCTAGATGCTTGCCACCAAGCTTGGTAACCTGGGTTCAGTCCCCCCAAAAATTGTCCTTTGGCTTTCACACATATTGAGCTATCACATGTACATACATGCACATATTTGTATGCGTGTGTGCATTTACACACATAAATGAATGTAATTTTAAAAATAAAATGTATATACAATTATAGACTCATATAGGTATATTTTATAAGTTCCAATTACATAGTCTTGTTATTTGGGGTTTACTAAAGCAATCCCCATAATAGATATTTAAGTTATTATCTTGTACTGTTATCATCACATAGTTCTGGACAGTCTTGTACAGAGGTCTTTTAGCATTTGTAGAATTCTGTATAGAGGATAAATTTCAACTGTCTTAGTAGGTCAAATGAATCTGTATTTTATAATTTTATCATTTGTGTACACCTTTTTTTCCTGTTGAAGTAGTTAACTATGTTTTGTAATCCTGCTCCTTTGTTTTTGAGACTGCTGTCATTTACTCTGGCACAGATACTGAGCATGAGAAATGGCACTGGCTACACTGGGACTCTGTCACCTTTATTACCTTTCTTATTCATGAAAGCTGGCTTTGGACGTACAGTTGCTCCTGTGAAAAGAAGTGAGCCACAAATAGGTTCATAGCTTGAGGGAACAGACTGCCCTGCTCCATGTGCACTTCATGTATTTACTTCCTGTGTTTGTTTTGGGTTTTTGTTGGTTTTCTTTTGAGATACGGTCTCATTTTGAATCCCAGGTTGGCCTAGAACTTGTGATCCCCCTGCCTCAGCCTCTTTCAGTGCTGCGATTGCAGCAGTGAGCCACCAAGCCAGCTCTGCATGCTGTTTTCAGTGCTTTGACGCCTCTCAGCTCACTCTATCTTTACCACAGCGCTAGAGGATACAGTGACTACGCACCTCATTGCAGGGAAGAAATGAGACGTAGAGCTAGAGAGCGGCAGGTCCCTAGATGGACCCACGTTCCTCTGCTGCAAAGCCCATGCGTGACTCTGTCATGCACAAATGAGTCTCAGCACAGAGCAGTGTATTGTTCACATTTGTGTTGCTGATTTGTGTTTTTTAAACAAAACCTGGAGAAGCAGTCTTCTGTTCATGGTGGCTTGACTGAGTTCGGCCCTGTGATAGCTTATGCTTTCAGTTGAGCCATGCTTTGAGTTTTTAATTTTGGTGGGAGGCTTGGGGGGTTTCTAATTTTTATTTTATGTGTATGTGTAAATCCTTGAATGTATATGTGTACCACTTATGTGCCTGGTGCCTGTGGAAATCAGAAGAGGGCACCAGAATCCCTGGAACTAGAGTTATAGCCAATTATGGTCTGCCATGTAGTTGCTGAGAACCAAACCCACATCCTCTGCAAGAGCAGCAAGTGCTCTTAACCACTGGGCCTTCACCCGAGCCCCTAATGCTGAAGTTTTTATGAGCTAGCAAAATACAGTCTGGTCTTCTCTTGTGATGTGGGGTGTTAGCAGCCTTAGCTTGAAGTCTGCCTTACAACCACAAGGGTCAATCATCAGCAGTTTACAGTCTGCTGTGTTCAGTCATTTAGGTGCATTAAATACAGTGTCCCGTGTATGATATTTTCAACTTAAAATAGGCGCATCAATACGACCTTTCAGAACTCTAAAACATTTGTATTGTTAAGCAAAAATCATTTAATAAGTATTTAAATCCTGGTATCCTAGCAACCATTTGAAAAAATAGTGCTCAAAAACTGGAACGAAAATAGTAATTTTATTTGTAAGTAATCATGCTTGCCTATTAATGGAAAATATACACCAGTGGGTTTTTTTTTTCATTTTAAAAAATTTTCTGTGTGTGTACACGTGTGCATGCACATGCATGTGTGCGGTGGTTCTTTCTTTTCACCATGTGGGTTCTAGGAATTGAGCCCAGGTCATCAGTCTCAGCAACAAGCACCTTTACCCTACTCAGCCCTCTCACCAGCCCCACTTCTTGTTTTAAACCTTGGATCAAATAAGTTACTACCACTCCTAGTTTCTGTTTTCTGTAAGCTTGTGTAGGACATGTGAGGGATGAAACCTAGGGCCTTGCAGGAGCTCTACCCTACTGAACTACATCCCCAGTCCTTGGGGCTTTTTGTTGGGTCATGGTGATTATTGGAGACAGGGTCTCAGTATGTAGCTCTGGCTGACCTAGAACTGACCTTAAACTTACAGAAATCTGTCTGCCTCTCCCACCTGAGTGCTAGAATAAAAGGTCAGTCCTGTCTTGTTTGAGACAGGGTCTCGCTATGTAACCTAGGCGTGTGTCACACTCAGCCCTCCTGCCTCCCCAGCTGGGGTCACAGGTGTGTCCCTTCATATTGTCACATTTGTTCTAGTGCACTGCTCATTTTATCCCAGCACCTTTAAAAATTCCAACTCGACGGAGCCGTGACTTCACCAGAAGTATAATATAATGCAATGTTAAGTCATGGACTACCTCAGATAACTAGTTTGGGTGGTGTTCAACAGATGTAGTTATTGCTATTTTCCTTAAATTTAGGGCATCCTGTCTCTGAGCTCCCGAGAGTCCCCTGGATTCTTGACCACAGTTTTAGAAGCCCTAGTTTCACTAGGAGTTCAGCTATGGGGACTGCCTGCTTCCTTTAGATACGCAGCTCAGCACACACCTACCTAGAGAGAAAGTATAAAACAAATCTCTATCATTGGGGATAATAAAGATGTAAAGAAAATTCAGTTTGAAAAAGGAAAATTAAACAGTATAGGGTGAAATAGCTTATGCCAGTAATCTCAATATTTTGGAGGCTGAGACAGGAGGATTTCACAGTTTCAAGGCCATCTTGGGGTACAGTATGAGACTTTGCCTCAAGAAGAGGAAGAAGAAATCCAATATTCCTATAAAATTAAAACCATGAGATATGAACTTCAGCATCCAATGAACTGCAATGTAGAAGGATATCGTTGACACTGTGTTGTTAATAGCAGTGAACTGCAGTGTAGAAGGATGTCGTTGACAGTGTTGTTGATAGCAGTGAACTGCAGTGTAGAAGGATGTCGTTGACAGTGTTGTTGATAGCAGTGAACTGCAGTGTAGAAGGATGTCGTTGACACTGTATTGTTGATAGCAGTGAACTGCAGTGTAGAAGGATGTCGTTGACACTGTGCTGATAATAAATAGTCTTTTTCTTATTTAGTATTTTAATCTAGCAGAGCACAGTGGCTCATGTCTGCTGTCCTAGCACACAGAAAACTGATTTAGCAGGGTTATTTAAAGCTCATCTAGCCATAGCAAGACCGTATTTCCAAAACCAAACAAAAGTAAGTTATATGAGTCAATAAAAAATATTTTTATATTATTTGGTTTTCTACTATAAAACTTTTACATTGGGCTAGGCAGTAGTGGCACACACCTTTAATCCCAACATTCAGAGGCAGAGGCAAGCAGATCTCTGACTTTGAGGCCAGCCTGGTCTACAGAGTGAGTTCTGGGGCAGTCTGGGCTACACAGAGAAACCCTGTCTTGAAAAAAACTGGAAAAAATTTTTTTTTGTTCTGTTCTTCATCTCTTTTAGTGGAGAAAGATGGAAACTCTCTTACGAAGGAGACTCACTTCAATAATTTATATAGCATGGTCCATTACTGTGAAAATATAGCAGAATGCAGAAGAATACAGCTTTTGGCTTACTTTGGTGAGAAAGGATTTAACCCTGATTTTTGTAAGAAATACCCAGATGTTTCTTGTGACAACTGCTGTAAAACAAAGGTAAAATATGTCATTTAAAACTACTTACTACTTGCTGGGCGGTGGTATCACAACACTTTTAATCCCACCACTCAGGACGTAGAGGCAGACAGATCTCTTAGTGAATAGCCTGGTCTACAGAGTGAGTTCCAAGACAGCAAGGGCTGCAACAGAGAAACCCTGTCTTGAGAAAAAAAAAAAAAGAAAAAGAAAAACAAAAAAAAACTTAATAATTAAGAAAATTGCGGACATTTTTTTAACTTAAAAAATTAGGTCAGGTGTGATGGTGGAATAAGGTAAGCAGATCGCTCTGAGTTTGAGCCAGCCTGGTCTACATAGTGAACTCCAGGACAACCAAGGCTACATTGTGAAATCCAGTCTCCAAAAAATAATAAATAGTAGGCCAGGCATAGTGGAACATGTGCTTAGGAGGCAGTATCAGGAATGTCTGGAATCCAAGGTGTCCTTACTACATAATCTGTCCGTGCCAACCTGGGCTTCGTGAAACCTTGTTTCAAAAAGTAACAAAAAACAAAGTAAACATCCAAAATAATTCAACATGGACAAGCAGGGTATTTTAAATTCAACTATGACTTACATTTAGAAATCTCATTCCTTTCTACATTATTTGATTAAAAAAAATAAAAAAAATTTAAAAAAATAAAAAAAAAGAAATCTCATTCTTAAAACAGTAGTAACAATAGTATTATGTTTGAAAATTACTTGTTTGTTTAACTGTGAAGAACAGTGAAAAGGATGTGATGATACAATCCCAGCAGTTCAGAAACTGAGACAGGAACAAGAGAGAACATAAATCCAATCTGGGCTACATAGTAAGATCATGTATCAAAACTCAATAAGTGCTCTACCACAAGAACTATATTCTCAAGCCTCCACCCTTTTTATTTTACACTTTAAAAGACAAGATCTTTATAGTTGTCTTAGATTGCTTTAACTGTCAACTTGGCACAATCTATAGTTATCTGTGAAGGAAGTCTCAATAGAGGGATTGATTGCTAGGATCAGATTAGCCTGTGATGCCTACTGTGGGCAGCACCATTCCCTGGGCAGATGATCCTGGTCTGTACAGGAGACCTAACTAAGTGTGAGCCAGCCAGCAGTGTTCTTCCATGATTTCTGCTCCAGGTTCCTGCCCCAAATTCTCTCATAGGCATACCTGTAAATTGGAATAAATCTTTTTCCCGCTAAGTTAGGTTTGGTTAGAATGTTATATCACAGCAACAGAAATCAGGCTAGACTAGTAGCCCAGGCTGGCCTCAAATTTGCAGCAATCCTTCTGCCTCAGACTCCCAAGAATTGATATGACAGACACTGAGCCACCACACCTGGCTTACAGTTTCCTGTTGTCATGTTTATTATGCCTCACTGTTTCCAGGCTTTGCACACTTGCAGTGGGGTAGAAGCACCCAGTGAAGGGGCAGACAGTAAGTAGTGACACGGAAATGTGTAGGGCGGACAGAGCAGAGAGGAATTTACTCTTGGTGGGGAATCTAGGTCCATTGCCCTTTCCACCCACCACACCCTAGAAATGCTGCTGTCGCTTAACCTCGCTGTACCCACCCTGTGACAGGCTGTTCTAGGAACTTAGGGTGCATGCCAATATGGAGGAATAGGGTAGATGAAGGCAGAAGGATCCTCTACTCATGAGGATGTTAAAGGGTGGAAATCCTGAGGAAATGAGAAGAGGCCCTAAGAGGAATTGCTTTAAGAAAAAAAGATCGTCATGTTTAGTGGCCCATATAGCTAATCCAGCACTCTGGAGGTGTGTCTGTCTATTCAATGATAGCCCATATAGCTAATCCAGCGCTCTGGAGGTGTGTCTATCTATTCAATGATAGCCCATATAGCTAATCCAGCGCTCTGGAGGTGTGTCTATCTATTCAATAATAGCCCATATAGGAAAAAAATATATCACCAAAGACTGACAAGAGATTAGAAAGATTAGAGAATTTGTGAATTGTGCTTATGGATAGTGCTTTTCATCCTAAAATCTGTCATCTCATAAGGGACAGAACACTGTTCTAAGAATTGTGAAGGATGAAGGACCTGTTTTTCCTACTCAGAGTGGTAGGTAGTTGAAAGACAAGATATATGTCTGAAGCAGCAATAACATGGCCACAGTAGAGGCCTAATTATTCTAGAATTTAAGAATGAACATTTGAAACTTCTTAAGTTTTTTTTAATGATTTATTTATTTTTTATTTCATGTGCAATGGTGTTTTGCCTGCATGAATGATATATAAGGATGTCAGATAACCCTGGAGCTACAGACAGTTGTGAGCTGCCATGTGGGTGCTGGGAGTTGAATCCAGATCCTCTGGAAGAGCGGCCAATGCTCTTAACCACTGAGCCATCTCTCCAGTCCCTAAAACGTCTTAGTTTTTAATCTTCATTTTAGTGTGAAAATAAATTGTAAGTTTTACCACAATTGATATTAAGGTCTAGTAACTGGGTCTCCTTGTCTTAATTATAGCAGAAGGTAATTTTTTTATTCATAGGATTATAAAACAAAAGATGTGACTGATGATGTGAAAAATATTGTAAGATTTGTTCGAGAACACAGTTCATCACCAGGAGCAAGAACTGTAGGTCCTTCTGGAAGATTTACTCTGAACATGCTGGTCGACATTTTCTTGGGTAAGTCCTCTGCTGTATTGTTTGAATTATATTAGTTAATATTAGACATCTAAAGGAGTGATTACAAGTGCATTAAAAAGTCACTAAGGTGAGTTTTCACATAGAAAAAAAGTAATAGGACTGGCAAGATAACACAAAGACTGAGTCTGATCCCCAGAATTTACATAAAGAAATCCATGGACTGGAGAGATGGCTCAGTGGTTAGGAGCACTGCCTGCTCTTCCAAAGGTCCTGAGTTCAATTCCCAGCAACCACATGGTGGCTCACAACCATCTGTAATGAGGTCTAGTGCCCTCTTCTGGTCTGCAGACATAATACACACAGACAGAATATTGTATACATAATAAATAAATATTTAAAAAAAAAAATCCAGACTGGCCATGTGTGGTCATGCCCACCTTTAATCCTAGCACATAGGAGGCACGCTGTTACACAGGGAAACCCTGTCTCAGAAAAAGGAAGGAGAAGGAAGGAAGAAATCCAGACTTGGGCTAAGGAGGCAGCTCAGTGGTTACAGTACTCACCGCAGGAATTATGAGGATCTGCTTCCCACCACCCATGTAAGATCTGGCCTCCCAATACTGTCTATAACCCTAGTGATTGTGGGAGTGACAGGAAGTTCCCAGGAGCTTGCCAGCAGTCTAGTCAAGATGGAGGACTTCAGATAGAGGCTTAACTTTAACCTCTGCTGCCCATATACATACAGTCATCTGTTGGCTGCCTGGAACTCGCTTCATAGACCAGGCTAGCCTCAAACTCACAGAGATATGCATGCCTCTGCCTCTTGAGTGCTGTGATTAAAGGCGTGCGCCAACACTGCCTGGCCAGAGACAATCTTGAATGCTTTAGAAAGATAAAACCAGACTGGCATTAGGTGGCTGTCAGCAACCCTGGAAACTACAGAAGTGAGTGCATACTAGTGGAGTGCACAGAGGCCCTGACCTGAGCATCCAGTAAGGACCAGTGCACCTCTGCATTCAGGGCCAACCAGGGCTACAGTACGACCCTGTCTCTGAATAATTAAATAAATGAACAGTAAGTAAGAATAAAAGAAGTAAGGGGCTGCTTCCAGTGGTCATACTACATACATACAATAGGAAGGAAGGTGGCCAAGAATCCTGTCTTCAGGTACAAAAACAGTAAATGAGCAGTAGTATATCTTTCATAGCATGGACTGTGTTAGTCACTAGATGTCAGGTGGTAACTCCCGTGGTGGAAGGACTGCAAGGGTTTGTATTCTGTGTGCAGGTGACCACCAGAAGCACTCAAACTGACAAGCAAGTGATGGCCTGACTGGAGGTGTAGTTGAGTTGTAGAGCATTTGTCTAGCATGCTCCAGGTGCTGGGCTTCACCCTCACATGACATATACAAATTAAAGGTGATGGAGAGTGAGGTTAAGAAGGGCAAGGGTAGAGTAAGATTGTGACTTGCCTGTCCATCCTCATCCTTTTCTCTTTCCCTCCCTCCCTTCACAAGGTGTCACTTACCACATTGCCCATGTAATTTATATCATTTGTGTATGATAAGATACAGTCAGTCTCCTAATTTAAGTAGTTTCATTTCAGGACATATTTTCTATTATAAAAATGGAATGAAAAAATAGTCTTTCAAACAAATCTTTTTTTTTTTAAGATTTATTTATTTATTTATTTATTGTGTGCATTCTGCCTCCATGTGTGCCCGCACGCCAGAAGAGGGCGCCAGGTCTCGTTACAGATGGTTGTTGAGCCACCGTGTGGTTTCTGGGAATTGAACTCACGACCTCTGGAAGAGCAGCCAGTACTCTTAACCACTGAGCCATCTCTCCAGCTCCTCAAACAAATCTTTGACCACATCTCTGTTACACTTTTCATGTAGATTTATAAAAGATCAGTAGCAGGGAGGTAGTGGCACACTCCTTTAATCCAAGCACTCAGTTACTAGACAGAGGGAGGCAGATCTCTGAGTTTGAGCCCATCCTGGTCTATATAAGAAGTTCCAGGACAGCCTGGGCTAAACAGAGAAATCATGCGATTAAAAAACCAAAAATTTAAAAAATTGCTGGCTTAGAGATTAAAGATTACTGGAGCAAACATTCTTGTCACACATTCTTCAGCTTCTTACTAGCTCT
The DNA here is from genome assembly GCA_004026605.1 of Ondatra zibethicus. Taxonomy (NCBI): domain Eukaryota; kingdom Metazoa; phylum Chordata; class Mammalia; order Rodentia; family Cricetidae; genus Ondatra; species Ondatra zibethicus. The sequence goes on along the minus strand of PVIU01000338.1, from coordinate 301,185 downwards.
TACATGTGCACGCATGGTACATACCTGACATTCTGTCACTTGGGATGCAGAGGCAGAAGAATTGTCATAAATTTTGAGTCCAGCTAAGATTGCAAAGCAAAAGCCTAAATCTGAAGTAAATAAATAAATATTTGTCTCCATCCTTGAGCTTCCTTGGTTATGTTATACTTAGCGGTGGAGTAGCTACATCTTTCAAAGCCTATTAGCAGAGCAGTGGTCCTGTTCTAGAATGTTAGGGAAAACCATCTGAAATTTCAAATGATGTAATTATTTGACCCTCACAAAGTTAAAGTCTTCCAAAGTAGCTGCTCATTCTGGTTATCAATCATCCATGTTATAGGCTTTTAAAATGGAGAGTTGTGATAAAATTTTGTGAGACCAGGCATAGTGAAGCATGCCTGTAATCCCAGCACTGGGGAGACAGAGACAGAAAGATACCACAATTTCAAAGCTAATCTTGTCTATATATTGAATTTCAAGCCAACCAAGGTTGTGTAACAGACTGTCTCAAAAAGTTTTTTGAACCTGGTGGTGGTGATGCATGCCTTCAGTCCCAGCACTAGAGACCAGAAGCAAACAGGTCTCTATGAGTTTGAGGCCATCCTGCTCTGTATAGAAATTTTCAGACCTGTAAGAACTACATAATGAGATTGTATCTTTAAAAGAAGCAATTTTGTTTCTGTTTTTCGAAACAGGGTTTCTCTGTGTAGCCCTGACTGTCCTGGAACTCACTTTGTAGACCAGACTGGCCTTGAATTTACAGAGATTCCTCTACCTCTGCTTCCCGAGTACCGGGATTAAAGCCATGTGCCACCACAGCCCGGCGAGAAAAAGAGAAAAACTTTTTTCAACATACCCTGTCTTTAAAAAAAAAAATTAATATAATTTTTAGCTTAACATTTAAAATTGTGTTAATGTGATGAGATCACTGCTGTTCTCAGGTGACAGGCGAAAGGGGCAATGCAAGCACTTCCAGCTTCACCTCTTTTGAGATCTAGTGAAATGCTACATTTTGGTTTTGGAATTTGTGTATACTTTATCAGAGTATAACAAAATATGCAGATTTAAGTATGTACTTTATAATTGAATAGATATTTAAATAAGTAGGACCAGAGATTGTTTTTAGAAAACTAATTCAAGCCGGGCAGAGGTGGCACACGCCTTTAATCCCAGCACTCAGGAGGCAGAGGCAGACAGAGTTTGAGACCAGCCTGGTCTACAGAGCTAGTTCCAGGACAGGCTCCAAAGCTACAGAGAAACCCTGTCTCAAAAAACAAAAACAAAAAAAGAAAAGAAAACTAATTCAGAGGCTCTCTGGTAGAGTTCTTACCTAGCAATGTGGAAGATCCTTGGTTCAGCCCCAGCACCGGAGAGAAAATGTCAACAGCCACAAGATGTCTCAGCAGTTAAAGATGCCTGCTGCCCAACATGGCAGCCTGAGTTCAGCATGGTTGAGAGAGAACCAACTCCTGCAAGGTTGTCCTCAACTTCTACAGCATAAGCTGTGGCACATGTGTACACACAGTGAATAAATAATTAAAAAATACTTGCTAAAAGATTGATAGGCTGGGTATGAGGGCACATACCTGTAATGCTAAGTGCTTGGAAGGTGCTTAGAATGGGAGGATCAGAAGTTCAGGTAACTTTGAGGACAGCCTGGGCTACATAAGACCCTGTCTCAAAAAACAAACAACAAAAATGTTGTGTAAGTTTATCAACAATGCACAGAAATATAAAGTATGACCGAGTAGTATAAAGCTGCTAGCACATACATAAATTATATTCTTTGCTTGCTCTATTTTACTAATGCAGTTTTTTTGTTGTTGTTTTTTTTGGGGGGGGCGGGTTTTGAGACAAGGTTTCTGGAACTACCTCTGTAGACCAGGCTGGTCTCGAACTCACAGAGATCCTCCTGCCTCTGCCTCCCGAGTGCTGGGATTAAAGGCGTGCACCACCACAGCCCGGCTCTAATGCAGTTTTATAAACTGTGAATGCAACGTTTTGAAATAACAAGCTAAATTTTGCTGTGGTTTGGTCAACATGTTTTAAAACAAGGAGAAGTAGGAGCAGCCAGGGGCTTTGGTAGAATACAAGCTCAGTGTGCAAAAGGTGCTGGCTCCTACCCTGTCACTGAGAGAAAGTACATACAACCACAGGAACCTTGGAATTCTCCTCAGATATGCTCCTAACTCGGAAATGAGGTCTGTTTGTGCTCTGGGGTTTCCTGTGGAACAGATGATCCCCTTCTGCTTATCCAAAGATATCCTTGAGTGACTTTTTAGCCTCTTCTGTACGAATAATGATACAGTTATACTTACTCATCTAAATTTTTGAACCTTCTAGGGAGTAAGAGTGCAAAGATTCAGTCAGGAATATTTGGAAAGGGATCTTCTTATTCACGTCACAATGCTGAAAGACTTTTTAAAAAGCTGATACTAGACAAAATTTTGGATGAAGACTTATATATCAATGCCAATGACCAACCAATCGCCTATGTGATGCTAGGAACTAGAGCCCAAGATGTGCTAAATGGCCACTTAAAGGTAAGGTATTTTAAATGATCATTTCGCTATCTCACAGTGAATGTGCCAGAATATATCATGACTTTAAAGTTTGATGTTCTTCCCTTAGGAGCATATTATGATCTTAATTGGAAAGAGATCTTGAAATTGAACCAATTAATATGATATTTGTCAAAATGAATTTAATAGATAATCAAACTACTAAATCTTCCTATATTCATTAAATAAGCATTTATGGGCTAGCAAGTAGGTCAAGGGACTTGCTACCTGGCTTCATGACCTGAGTTAAATCTCTGGGACCAACGTGGACAAAGAAGAGAGCAGATTCTTGTAAATTGTCTTTTACATACATACCATAGCATGCATGCATATGTGAGTGCATGAGCATACACATGCACACAAATAAATAAAAGAAAAATTAAATATACATTTATCAAAAGGTACTCTTGTGTATGTGCCAGGCCCTGGAAATAAAAAGATGGAAAATGCACACAGTTCTTGTTCCCAAGGGGGTTTTATATCTTTTGGCAGAAAAGAAATACAAGGGTAGGCAACATAGCTCAACAGGCAAAGGTATTGCCATTCAAGCCTGGCAACCTGAATTCGATCACCAGAACCCAGGTAGAAGGAAAGAACTGACTCCAAAATGTCCTGAGACCTCTACACAGTCACCATGGCATACATATGTGCACACTCATGCCCACACAGACAATATTAGTAAATAGAATTTTAAAATAAATTTTAAAAAAAAAGTCAAACACTGAAAGATGTCATTCCTTGGGAACAAGTGTGCTTCTGCCCGTTCTTCTGATTCCTTTCTTTCTCACTAAGGTGGACTTCATGGAAACAGAAAATTCCAGCAGTATAAAAAAACAAAAAGCTCTAGTGGCCAAAGTATCCCAAAGAGAAGAGGTAGTTAAGAAATGTCTTGGAGAACTTACAGAGGTTTGCAAATTGCTGGGGAAAGTCTTTGGTGTTCATTACTTCAATATTTTTAGTACGGCTACACTCAAGAAGCTTGCAGGTAAGTGCCTGTGTGCCTTGCTCTTCTGGCCCAGATCAGTGGCCAGAAGTTCTTACTAAAGACACTACTGTGGCAGCTGGCGAGATGGCTCAGAGGTTAAAAGCACTGACTGCTCTTCCAGAGGTCCTGAGTTCAATTCCCAGCAACCACATGGTGGCTCACAGCCATCTGTAATGAGATCTGGTGCCCCCTTCTGGTGTGCAGGTGTACATGGAAGGAATGTTGTATACATAATAAATAAATAAATCTTTAAAAAAAAAAGACACTATTGTTTCTGAGACAGGGTCTTTTAATTAATTTGTTGCTGTTGAGACAGGGTTTCACCATGTCACCCTGATTGGCCTGGATCTCACTATGTAGCCTTGAAATCATAAAGGTCTGCCTGCCTTTGCCTCTACCTCCCAAGTGCTGGGATTAAAGGCGTGCCCACTGTGCCATGATGAGACAGGACCTTATGTAGTCAAGGGGGCACAAATGGCTGATCCCCTGGTGCTGGCCTCCTGAGTGCTGGGCTTGTAAGCATGAGCTGCTGCTAAGTGCTTTGGAAAGTCTTGGTCTGTTTTAATTATTTTTGGTCTAATCTCTGGGTTTTCAACCTAGGGACACCACTTAAGCTCTTTCTTGAAGTAAAAATATTTAAGATATATACAGTTCAGATATGTGCTATAAGTTTAATCCTATACTTTTCTGTAGAGCTGAATGTTAGGATATGAATAATTACCATCTATAAAGCCAGATGTCAATTACTTTTTGCTTTCCTTCATGACGCTGAGCTATTTCCGTCCAAGTACTTTGCAGCGAGGATCTAAACATGAAAGAAACTGTCTTGGGCTTCTTTGAATCTGGATCTATAACACTGTTGCATCGTTAGTTAAGAAATATTTGCTGATCTGAGTTATTTGCATGGGCTGAGTTAGCTTAACCCAGAATTTCAGTGGTAAGGTCTCTGGGAAATGAGTTGTCATTGGCTGCTGTGTATCCCTTCTGTGCTCTTCCTTCATAAAACCCCATAATCATCAGTCTGTTGCTTTGCCATCCCACCATCAAACCCTTCCCTGTCCAGCTGCCCACCTCTGACATTCCCCATCCTGGCTTTGGTATCTGTTTTTGGTTTTGGTTTATAGTGCTGTTGTGCTAGGGATTTAACCCTGAGCCCCACTGTTCCAGTACAGGTGCTGTTCTGATGATACCAGAAGATGTCAATAGAATCTCAGTGAGGTGTAACCAGAGGACAGTCTCATGTGCTGTTCCTCTTCAAGCACCATCTACCTTTATTTTTCCAACAGGGTCTTTCACTGGGACAAGGGGCTAGACAATTAGGATTGTCAGCTGTCCACTGAGCCCCAGATGTCCTTGCCTCTGCCTCCCCAGCACTGGAATTATATGCCCAGCTTTTACATTGCTGCTGGCAACCAAACTTCTATCCTCGTGCCTGTGCAACAAGGACGGTACTGACTGAGCCATCTCCTTGGCCCCAATAGTCGGCTTTCTGAAGACATTTCACGTCATTAAACTTACTCTGTGAGGTGCCAATAACAGGGAGCTTGCTGACCTGCCGACTGTTAATTATTAATAGCTGTACTTAAGCCCTCACGTGCACAAGCAGGAGTGAGCCCAGAGCAGCTGCAGCTTGCCCAGCAGTACTCATGAGACACTTCTTGACTTCAGAAACAGTGTGTGAGTTACAGTCAGCGAAAAAGGATGGTTTTCCTTGGCTATTAATGTAGTTTCCTAACTGGTCTCTTTAGTTCTTGATGTGAGCATAGTATGCTTTTAATTTTTCCAAAACCACTAAAGCTACACAGCTCACTAGATACAACACAGTTCTGCCAAAGGGTCAAAGGGTCTGCATCTGCCTGCCTCTCCCACTTCATCTCCCCCTAGCCTTCTTCATGAACCTTCTGCTCTATCCCACAGTCTGTCGCTTTTCTTCTAAACATAGGAATGAGGTGAAAATCACAGATGGGAAAAGGATCTGAAATTCACCCTCTGCTCAAGTCAAAAACTTAGGGATTAGCACCCGCTCACTCTCCAAAGCCAGCACTCCTGGCCTCCAGAACAGATCCAGGCCTTTCTAGTCTCTTCCACCATATCTGACTTGCCCCATCCTTCTTCCTTCAGAACCACTACGCACACCTTTCTATTCTTTCCTACGTATACAGCAGCCAGAGTGACCTTTTAACCCCAGGCTTGCCCAGCCACAAGATGTGTGTGCTATCTCTGCAGAGGACTCCAGGCTCCACTTGTCTCTCCCTATGTGGGACTGACAGATGAGGGACAAACTTGGGCTGGGGCAGCAATGCAGACTCTTGAGGTGGAATGTGCATGTCTGCACTGCAGGGAAAGAATCAGAGCTAGGACCAGAATGTGGGTGTTCGCAACAAATGTGGGGACAGCAGTCTTGCAGCTAGACAAGTCTTGGGGGCAGCAGGCAAGAGCCGGGTGTGCTGAAAGGCAGAGCACACAGCACAGGTCCCACCCTCCTGCTTCCCCCAGACACTCGGCTGTCTCGCGCTCACTACCTTGGTATCTATGCCTTTGCTGCTGAAATTGGATGGTGGCTCCTGCCCCCAACCTGTCTGCTACATTTCCAGTCTAACTTTCCCTTTTAGGAAACTCCCCATGTATCTGGTGCCCAGCAATAGTTGGGTCTTAACAAATATGAGCCAAATGAGTGGATGCACTTGAATTTAGTGGGTTTTCTATGAGTGGTAATTTAAATTCTTAATTTTATGTCCACACGCAGAATCTTTATCTTCGGATCCTGAGGTTTTGCTTCAGATTGATGGTGTTACTGAAGACAAGCTGGAAAAATATGGTGCAGAAGTGATTCCAGTATTACAGAAATACTCAGAATGGACACTGCCAGGTTCAGTATCCCGCCAAACATGTTTTCCAAACGCCTATTTTAGCATTAAGCAATGTATCTCACTGAATTGTAATTATGTGATTAATGGATCCTACACCTGTCACGCTGGAATCCAGGTTCTAGGAGCAGCCCCTCATGGTGTGGCAGGCACCTCCAAGAGGACACGTGTTTAAGTCCCCAGGGAATCCAGTCATTAAACCCACTAATGGAGCCAGGCGGTAGTGGTGCACACCTTTAATCCCAGCATTTGGGAGGCAGAGGCAGGTGGATATCTGTGAGTTCAAGTCCAGCCTGGTCTACAAAATGAGTTCCAGGACAGCTAGGAATATTATACAGAGACACCCTGTCTCAAAAAATATTTTTTTTTTTAAAAAGCCCACTAATGGAGGACAGATAGGAACCTCTGAGCCCTCAGTCCTGCACATTGTTCTGGTAAGGCAAGTGCCCAAGGAGTCACAGGCTCTGGGACCCATTCCAGATCTACCATCATTCACTGTATGATCTTTGGCAGAATACCAGCAACCTCTGTGTGCTTCAGTGTCCTTATCTAAGGAAGGACCGTGTTATCTAACAAGCATGTCTAAGATAACATAAGAGTAGAGTTTAAGAGCTTTGGGAAAATGAGCATGTCACTGGAAAAGCCTGGCTCAGTGAGGACATCAGAGCACATCATAGTCCACTAAGGGAAGCCAAGGCAGGAGCTGAAGCAGAGGCTGTGAAAGAACACTGCTTATTGGCTTGCTCCATACTTGGCTTGCTCAGCCTATCCTCCTGTACAACACCCCAGGACCACCTTCGCAAGGACGGCTTGGCCAAAGGTGGGCTGGACTCCTTCATCAATCAAGAAAATGAGAGCTGGGCAGTGGTGGCGTATACCTTTGATCCCAGCACTCAGGAGACAGAGAGAAGCAGGTGGATCTCTATGAGTTCAAGGCCAGCTTGGTCTACAGAAAGATTTCTAGGACAGCCAGGGCTACACAGAGAAACTCTGTCTTGAAAAACCAAACAAGACAAAAAGATGCAAATACCTATGAAAACTACTTTCTCCCTTGCAAATGTTTCTGTCAGGCCAGGTTCCTGCTTGTTAGCCTGATATGTGAAGTGTTCATAACAATTATGCAAAGAAATGGCATCTGTCTGCAAGGAGTAAAATATGGTACTGAATTTTCTGGTGTGTTTATTATTAGGAGACTGTTGCTTAAAGATGAGGGATCTGTTGCCTTTTTATATTGGACTTATTTTCTCAGTATGTTTAAAATGATGAATAAAATCACCTAATACTTGTGGCATCCTTCAGTTCAGCTCACAAGGGTTAGTTGCACAGTGTAAAATGGACATAGGCCTCATGTAGCAGAGTGTGAACTAAACCTGACATCTCCAGTTGAGTTAAATATTATCACAAAATTTTTTAAGTAATGAATTTTGACTCTCTTTCATTAGATATAAATTGCCATTTAATACACTTGAGCTTTTAAAACGAGAAATGTTTGATTCCTGCTGAGTTGTTGAGTCCATACAGCAGGGAAGCACCAGGAAAGCAGCTAATATTGGGCTCCAACCCAGGGGTCACCTGTAAATGTCTGCATTTCCTATTTGTAGCTGAGAACAGCTCCCCAGGCATGAGAGGCACCGGGAGGAACACGCCGGAGGAGACTGACGAAGAGGAGCCTGTATCTTCTCGCTACTTTGCAAATCAAACTAGAAATGAAAGAAAGAGGAAGAAAATGCCAGCCTTCCAAAGGCCCAAGAGGAGGAGAGCTAGTAACGGTGGCTTCAAGGCAAAGGGGTAAGGCCTGTGATGTCCTTTGCAGCATCGGTGAAAGGGGGAAAAGAGCAGAGGTGCACATAAATGCTCTAGTTTGGTCCAAGAACTTATTTAAATTAGCCATGATTAGGTAATAGGTTGATGGTTAAGACCGAAACCAAAACACAAGCATGGCTTCAGATTTTTAAAATAATCTATTTCATAGTTTACAAAAACTTCTCAAACTTTGACCTTACCTTGGAATTTTTGTTTGTTTTGAGGTAATTGCTTTTCTTCAGGTACTTTTCCACCCAAAACATAACTCATACACACTGAGTAAATAATAACAGGGCTTTTGTGAGTTTCCCAGTGTTTGCTACACTTCCTCTGTGACTGCAGGATTCTCTTGGCTCTCTGCTGCTTTTTGAGACAGCGTCTCACGCATCACAGTCTGGCCTTGAACTTGGTTTATAACTGAGGATGACCCTGACTTTAAACTTCTCCTGCCTCTACCTCCATGTGCTGACATTAGCTACATGGGCCATCACACATGGTTTATGCAGTGATGAGATCCAATCCATTGCCTCCTGCATGCTAAACAAACCTGCCAGCTCAGCTACATCCCAGCCTTCCCCCTGCTTTCAGTGACTTGGAGAGGTGGCTCCTACCTAGCCTTAGCAGGGTAGCTGAGAAAATACCACATGGGGAAATCTAAAAGTCAGGCAAGCCAGGTTTCTTTAGGGCTGTGTAAGCGGCTTCTGTCTTCCCCACCCTTCCCTTTGCTCGGCTTTGGGCTGCAACATGTCTTCACAGGGAGAAACAGGTAGAGTGGCCAGGTCTTGGCAGCAGGTTTGTTTCTCCCCATTGGACCATGTCCACCAGCCCCTCTCCCAGCCTCTGCCAGGTGCCCTCCACTGTCTGCCTTGCATCTTTGCCTTTGATCCAGATATGGTGGGTCCCACAGAACTGCGTATTGTAACAGAATTGCTTAGAAAGGAGGAAACAAAGCTGCAGGGACTTTTGCAAGCTGTTATGTTTTCCTTTGCAGTTTTTCTACCTCTTCTCCTTCTGGGTGATAAAAACAAGATTAAGTGGGGGAAGAGAAAAGAAGGCAATGTCACCAAATTGTCTTTTCTTGTTAAATCCATAAACAGACTTCTTACATGTACTAACCTTCTACCAGAGTACAGAATTAAGAGCCTTTATAAATGGTGGCTTGATTTTGTGGTTTTAAGTGCGCAAGTGGCCATCAGATACTCTTCAATAGGGACGTTTCTCATTTCCTTCATTTATTCTTCTCCCTGGAGAGACACTCATTTCCTTGGTTGCTCACAGAGCAGGAGACCTTAAAAAGCTTCTGGTCCAACCCTGTCGAGTTGAGAGTGGGGAAACCGGCCTGGCCTGCGTGGGAAGATGGGATTGGACACTGGCTGACACAACTGCTTGAGCGCTTTCCCTTCTGCCTGTCTGTGGACACTGAAAGCGTGGGCGATCTGTCATCTGGCTTTTGCTTGTTAGAAGAAAGGAGGCCAACACGTTCACTGCTGCTGGCTCCTTTATTTCCTTTTCACAGCATTTGTTTGTGAGAAAGAAGCTCTTTGCTGTCTCCTGGAGTCTAGTTTAAGGAGTAAAACTCATACTTAAACCAGGTGTGAAGGGCTATGCCTCTAACCCTAGCACATGGGAGGTGGGAGGCAGGAAGATCAGAGTTCAAGGTAATACTGAGTTCAAAGCCAGCCTGGGCTAGGTGACACCTTCTCAGAAAACAAAGGCAACATCAGAGTGTCCTACAGCCAGCGCCAGTTTCCATGCCAGGTGTTTAAGAAGGGGTTCTCCTCTGCTTCTTGGCAACTAGTCACTAGCATCTTTGCATCTGCTCTGGCCCTCTGGGTTTCACAACCCACCCCTGAGAGGGTTTCCAGCCCCCACACTGCTCCCTGTGCAGTGGGAGACTGCTTGGGGCTCCTTGCCAGAGCCCTTCACCCCATCAGACCACTGGGGCTCACATCTCCAGAATGACACACAATGAGCCAGGTGTGTTCTAAGCTCTCTGAGTGGGAGGAAAATGCCCTTGAAATGGAGCCCTTGAAATGGAGGCTGCTGTTGGCAGATTCGTTCTGTAAATCAACATAAACAGCAGGTTTTTGCTCGGGGCTTCATTTCTCAGCAGGAAGTCAGCATAGGGAAACTTCAGGCTGCTTCTCTGCCAGATCTGCAGTGAAATTGCCTTCCCTCCAGCAAGAGGTTTAAAATGTTGAAAAACTCTTTACCTAGCCCCTGCAGTGTGCCCTGGAATGCCATCCACTGCTCTGGATTCTGGAACTGATGGCGGACCTCAGTGGGTTTGCAGAGCCTCTGAAGGGACTGCCCGCTGTCTCTGTAAACCCACTGGCAGGGTTGCTATCCTCAGGTCAGCAAAGAAGTGATAACACACAACTCAGCTAAGGCTATGGCAGGGGCCCTCCTCCCTGTGTGCAGGAGGCAGTGAGCAGGAAGACTTGGCGGGTCTTTGGGTGTAGCTGGGGCTGCTGCCAGCTACGTGGCCCGGACACATGCCAGACCAATGCATGAGGCAGTTTGGTCCCTCCCTACAAAGCAAGATCCGCAGCCTCCTGTTGTGCCTAGGAAGTGGCCACCCAGAGGCTCTGCCCATCTCTACTACCCACAAAGCTGTCTTGCTCGAAACTGCCAGTTCGCTAATTCTAGGGTGTCTGATGGCCAGAGATTTGGGGTCTTTTAGAGATGTTTTCACTTCCTCTTTTGTCAGAACAGATCCGGAGCATCTGACTGTAGGTTGTGGAAGGTGTGACTGGAGAGAGGATCCATCGGTGGTCACAGCCCATAGAATCGAGTCACTTTAGAAAGGGAAACCCTCCGGATTTCCAGACAGAAAGTGTAGACGAACACAAGACAGAGAAAATCATGCTTGTTTTCCTAGCAAGTTAACAAAGACCATTAACTTTGTCTCATTTAGCATTTTAATTTTCTTTTCTTTGACACATTTTAGGGGCTTTACTACAAGCAGAAAAACGTCTTCTAGAAGTAAATTCTCTGGATCCAGCTTGGCCTCATGTGCTTCTCAAGCAACATCAGCAGCAAGTAGATTGGGGATTATGGCTCCTCCGAAGCCCGTAAATAGAACGTTCCTGAGGCCCGCGTATGCATTCTCCTAACAGCCTGTAAATAGAACATTCCTCAGGCCTGCGTATGCTTCTCCTAACAGCCCCTCTCAGTACACAGGTCTTGTTTGTCGGCATCTGACCATCTGCGAGCAGAAAGCTGTTAGTCTTGTTACACCATTTGTAGTTTTCACTTCTATCTATTAATATTTAAATGTATCTCATGTGATAGTTCTTATTTTTAAATAAACATTTTCTTTGCTGCCACTGCAAGTGTGGTGGCCATTGTTTCTCAGAGCATCTGAAGCATTGGCTGAATCATCTCCCCTAGAGAAATTCTGAGTATAAAGTGACACACTGAAGCCAAAAGAAAAGGCAGCATGGGACATTGTGAAACTGTAGAACTTCTTGTGTGAAACAGCCTCAACAAAAATCAAATGACAGAGAAAATGGAAAATATATTACATCATAATTCCTATACCATGCAAAGAGTATCTACAAATCGTTAAGAGAAAGTCAGCACAGAAGACAAGATGACAAAGGCCGTGGATAGACGAGTCTCCCCCCAGAAGATTCAAGTGGCCCACAAATATGTGAAAAAGACTTGATCACCCCAATTAATAGTACAAATTAAAACATAAGGTGCTATTCGTTTTTCTGTCAAATTGTCAACAATAGGGCTGGGTATTGTGTCACACAGCCAAACATCCCAGTGACGCCAGAGGCTGAGCTAAAGGAACACCTGAGCCCAGGAGTTCAGGACCAATTTGAACAACAGATACATTCTCTTAGAAAGGCTAGTTGGGCGGTGATGGCACACGCCTTTAATTCCAGCACTCTGGGAGGTAGAGGCAGGTGGATCTCTTAGTTTGAGGCCAGTATGATCCAGGACAGCTGGTGCTACACGGAGAAACCGTGTCTCAAAAAAGAAAGCAAAACAAAAAAAACCCAACAGCAACAGCAAAAAACCTACCTAGTCTGTACTGGATGGAAATAGCCAATAGACTCTGCTTGCAAAAAAAATGTATTAAATATTGATGTGCTTGGTGGTCTGTCCTGTGCGTAGTGCCCAGCTCCCTAAAGGGAACTGGAAGCCTTCAGACCACTGTCACATACACCTATGCCGAGGGCCCACCTAGTTTTTACCACCTTTGGCTGTTTAGTGGAGAGACTAGTCAAATGAGTTAGCTAAGAGCTGCTTGCTTAAAAAGCCTTCCAGAGCTGGCAAGCCATGACTCCAGTGGGTCGAAAAGAGGGAACGGAGAACCAAGTAACCAGGGTCACCAGGAGAGCTCTGGTCTAGAAGGACCCAGCATTCCCTGTGGCAGCCCGTCTGGAAGGAAGGGCTGCTGCCACCTCTGCTCTAGGCTAGCTGGGTTAAGAGTTCAGGGTTATCCTCAGCTATGCCATGAATTTGACCACAGCCTGGGCCACATGAGACCCTCTTTCCAAAATAAAAGGACAAGACAGTTCTTCCAACCTCCTGACAGGGGCCCAGAGCCTGGGGACTTTGATTTGTCCAGAATCTAATAACCACAAGTGGCAGGAACAGACTTCACTCAGCTCTAGGGAAACATTCTAATTTGGAACTGTTGGAACTGACATGGAAACCGCAGCTGCCTCCTTCCTCCAGCTTGGCCTCCAGTCTGAGCAAATACCCCAAGGAATGTACCAGTCCGTGTGGGCAACCCCCAGAGGAGGCAAGCAAAGGCCAGTGACAGTGGAGCTGCCCTGGGCTGAGCCCTGATGAGGATGCTCTGTACAGCCATTGCCTAAGGGAAGGCGAGAGACAGACCTGTCACCAGGGAGGTCTAACCTGGGGCCTCCTCCTAGGGACAGTCATCAGGAGGCTTGACACCTCAGCTCTGGCCAGCATTCATGGAACTTGTCTTCCGCATATCCTCATGAGACCCTTGGATTCCAGAGAGCTGAAGGTGACTCCCCTGATCACTTCCAGGGACAAATGACCTTCCACGACAGAGGAAAGGTCGAGAGCCAAGTCTGCGCCAGCCCTGAAAAGCAGCGCATCATGGTATCCTTTTTATGTAGGAGCAGAATTCAGAAAGGTTATATAAGCTGCCTGAAGACACATAGCTAGGAAGTAGTAGTGAGTTGGGTAACACAGGTCTCTTGTTTGCCCCAGAGTCCCAGTTTGCATCTGTTTCCTTGCTGTAATTAACACAGCCCCCTTTCGTTCTCAGAAGTGTTCCAGTTAGGACAGTCAATTATATGCGATCCAGGTCTATGTGCTCAAGAATCTCTGTTCTTTCTCTAAGCACTCCCAGCCTCCTCTTCCAGCCCCATTTTTCCAAAGCCTCAGGGGCCACCTGCCCTGACCTGTTCTACTCCCTTGCAGCAGGCTCCAGGGACAGCCAGTCTGCAGTCAGCCAGCGCAGCTCAGCTGTAGCTTCTCCACAAGAGGAGATGAAGCCCCAGGGCCCTGCTCTTCTTGAGAAACTGATACACCTCCACCTCCCACCATAGCCTGGGAGAGTCCCTCCAACCTTAGAAAACTCCAGAAGCCTGGCTGAATCTCTTCTCTCAGCTCCACAATTGTGTAGGTAGGGAACTGCTATAGGCCTGGGAGCCCAGCTTCTTTTCTGCTCGAGGCACAGAGGCAGAGGGACCATGGCCTGGACAAAGTCCCCACGGAGCTCCGACAGCCTCATAAGTCAGCTCCACAGCCTCTGTGACCTCCCTGGTGGAGACCAAAGGGGCAAGTCAATAGGCCTCACACAGGAGGCAGCTTCCTGCGTGGCCCTGCATGCTCTGAGGCAAGGGCTCAGTATCTGCAGTTCAGCAGAGCAGAGCAAAGCTCCAGGGAGCAGACTTTGCGGGCTTGAGCTTCCAAATCAGTCTCCTGCTTTTTATCCTCTCCTTCATTCAGCCGTGGGTTCCCTGTTGGTAGGAGGGGAGGAGGAAACAAGCTACACAGTGGTAAGGGCAGCTTCCAGACCTGTTCCGGTGAGGACTGGAATGACAACCAAAACTGACGTGGTGGTGCACACCTTTAATCCAGCACTCAGGAGGCAGAGGCCAGCAGATCTCTGAGTTCAAGGCCAGCCTGGTCTACAGAGCAAGCAAGTTCCAGGACAGCCATGACTACACAAAGAAACCCTGTCTCAAAAAAATAAAAACAAGAATCAAACAAAGAAGACAACCAAGAAGGCAGAACTTAAGTTCCTGGGGCTAGGCCCTTATATCCAGCCAAGTGTGCACAAGTTTGGTTTGGGGACCAACAGGAGGTGCTGGAATGATACTCTGTATGGCCTCTAGACTGAAGTCTCTTCACCCCCAAAAGACCTGTCTGCCACATAGCTACCGTACAGGGACAGCCATTCTTATACAAGGGCCAGCCTGGCCTGGCACTGTCTCAGACTCTGCTGGGAACTGTGTGACCCTTTGCCAAGGCAGGGCTCCACCTCCCCCAGGGAAGACTTCCTCATGGGAAGAAAAACCCCAGGCAGTGACCCTTGGAACAGGGTAAGATTGGAGTTGAGAAACTGGGGGCTTGTGGTCATTGACATCCTCTGACATCCTGACTGGAAGGAAGGACAGCAGAGACACCAAGACTTATAGCCAGAGGCCAGCAGGAGCTCAGCGTCCTTCCATAGGCGAGACCTTGAGCTCCCTCCCTCCGTGACTGACAGCAACCCCATTACTGTCACAGAGGATTGTCAACATCTGATGGCTGTGCTGTGTAGCTGGAGGTTAACCGTGCAGAAGCACATGCCTACTCAAGCGCCACTCAGCAGCATCACCTCACAACCGTCTGTGCCTGGTGCCAGGATAAGGACTCAAGCGTCCAGCCTAGGTGGAACCATCAGGACTCTGCCCTGACCTCAGAAGTCAAGTGACTGTAAGCTCTTTGACCTTGCCGAGCTCCTCGAGGGTTGAAATGGCCTACACACGTGTTATCCAAGCACTGCCCCACTCAGCCACATCCTCAGCTCTCTTTAGTTCTTGAGATAGTCTAACTAAATTGCCCAGGAAGGCTTTGTATTTACAGTCCTGCCTCAACCTCCAGAGTAGCTGAGATTATAGGTCAACACCACCAGAAGCGGCTCAGTTTCTCATCTGCACAGTAAACAACCTCTGCCTTGTTGCTGCCTCTGTCCCTGGAGGTTGTGACTATCCTCTCTTTAAGGAGAGGCAGGCCGTGTGGTCCCGCTCAGTGGCAGAACACAGGCATACATACACTACCATGCCCTGCTGTGGCATCCCTCTGGTCAGATTCGCTACAAATATTTGACCCCACCTCCAGCCCTAGCCCTCAGCAAGATGGCAGTTGATGAGAAAATGCTCCAGAAAAAGAGTGCCAGTCAAAGCACTGTGGGAGTAAGGGATGGGGCGGGCGCCAGCCATGGAGGACACGGAGTCTGCACAGGAGCTGGACTGCCAGTGGCACTTTGAGGCCAGCAAGCTAGTATCTGGTCATCCCCCTGGGGTGCTTTGTACCTTCTTGTTTTCCCTTCACCTGCTAGAAAGAACAAACAGACCCCTGTCTCGCCATCTGGAGAGCTCCTTCCTAAACAGAAACCTCCAGAGTTTGGTGCCCCCATCGCAGTGAGAGACAATCACCCTTGGCCAAGTCACCAGCCCAGGCAGAAGGTGGTGGGGACCCAGATCTCTGCAAGGACCCTGTGTCCTTGGAAACTCATTTGGACAGTTTCGCTTACTCCAAGCTAGACTCCTGGCTGTGTAGCCGCGAATGACCTTCAATCTTGATTTCTCCACCTTCGCCTCCTACGTGCCGCAATTGCAGACGTGTGCCATCTTGCCCCGTTTGTGTGCTACTGGGATTGAACCTAGAGCTTTTGTGCATGTTAAACTGTCATCTGAGCCACATATCTGACCTCTGTTGTGGAATATTACTTTAACTTTGTAAAGATATATTCCATTTGTTTATGTTATGGAATATTACCTTAACTAGGAGAAGATGTGTTAGATTTGTTTATGTTGCATTTGTTTAATTATGTAAATATATGTTGAATTTGTTTTACCTTGCCTGCCTAAAGCACCTGATTGGTCTGATAAAAAGCTGAATGGTCAATAGCTAGGAGTATAGGGATAGGCGGGACTGGAGGGCCTAGAGAATGAGTAAGAGGAAGAATCTAGAATGAGGAGGAAAGAATGAGAGAAAGAGAGAGAGACGCTCCAAGTCAGGCAGGGGCCAGCCAGGCAGACACAGAGTAGGACACACAGAAGGAAAGAAAGGGAAAAAGCCCTGAGGCAAAACATAGATGAAGAGAAACGGGTTAATTTAAGTTATAAGAGCTAGTGGGACAAGCATAAGATAAGGCGAGCATTCATAATTAATATTGTCTCCGTGTCATGGTTTGGAAGCTGGTTGGTGGCCCAAGAGAAGACTTCTTATGCTGAATTATGTTATTATTTCTTTGATTTTAAAAATTATGCTTGTATTGTTTTCCTTTCCTCCCTCCAAATCCTCCCACACACCCCTTCTTGCTCTCTTTCAAATTCATGGCCTTTGTACTTTAATTGCTGTTCCATGCATATATGTAAAAGAACTACAACACTTTACTAAAGGAGCCTAATCCCTAACTACAGTCTAAATACTTGTCCCTATACCCACAGGGAAGTGTAGTCTTCACCCCTCGTCAAAGAACCTCTCTTTGCAGCAGATGGAGACCACCACAGAAAACCACAGCCAATCGAAATGCAGAGGCAAGCTGGAATACTAATGTCATCGTGGGTGGTGATGGTGGGCCCTGAAGAGAGGGCCTTTCCTGTGGGCTAATTCTCTAAGACTTTATTAGTGCCCTAGTTTGCTTTCTTCTGCTGCGATAGACAATGACCAGAAGCAGTCTGGGGAGGAAAAGGCTTATTACAGCTTGCAGTCCGTCCCTCCATCATCGAGGAAGGGAAGGGCAGGGGAGGGACTCAAGGCAGGAACTGAAGCAGAGGCCATGGAGGAGAGCTACTTAGTAGCTCTCAGCCTGTGACTGGTTCAGCCTGCGCTCCCATTCCACCCCTGGCTACCTGTCCTGGGTGGCTGCACCCCTGGTGGTCAGGGGCTCTCACACAGCAGCCGGGAATCAAGAAAATGTCCCACAGGCTTGCCTCCAGGCAATCCCTCAATTCCTTCTTCCCAGATGACTCGAGCTTGTGTCAAGTTGGAAAAAAAAAACTAACCACCTAATTAGTGACCTCACAAGTACATTTAAGGCATGTGTGTCCCATCATGGTTTCACTTTCTGCCATGAGTCAGACCATACAAAGTCTCACCAGAAACTAATCAGGTGCTGTGATCATAGATACCTCACTGCCTTTAAATTTTTGAGCTAATTGAGCTTTCTTCTTCGTACGTGACCCACTCTGGGGTATTCCCTTATAGCAACAGAAAATAGATTGAAACAGACCCTTTCCCCCAAACAGCTCCTGTGTAGCCAGCTTTCTTGGTTCTCCTGCCCCAAATCATGACACGGAGGCTTATTAATTATGAATGCTTGGCCTTAGCCCAGGCTTCTTTCTAGCTAGCTTTTTTTTTTTTAAACTTAAACTAACCCATTTCTATTATCTGTGTGCTGCCCCGAGCCTCATCTACCTCATCTGTGTGCAACTATGCTTCCTCCGTTGTTGGAATAAAGTAAATTTACAGACTACAATAAAGTAGTCCCACACCAGCCCAGAATGGAGTATAATAAAGTGTTCTTTATTTAGGGGTAACTCGTAGATCACAGTCCTCTGCACGAGCAGGGACAGGGACCAAATCCAGCAGCCAAGACAGATGCTCACGCTTCTACATCTGTTTATATAGTACCCAAAGCCACCAGCATCTCAAAGGCCATTGGCTTGAGGAGCTCCCTCAGCACCCCCTCCCTTTTGTTTAAATAAGAGAGTTCCAAACCCAATACAAAACTATATACAAGAACAGATATCAAGTATAAAAATTAGAGTTACAACCAGCATAAACAACCTTGAGACCTTGTCTCAAAACAAATGACAAAAATGACTTTGTACTCCGTGATAGCTATTACCTCCATCTTCAGTGTTGAAATGGCTGCTCATGGGGACACAGAGTGTGAACACAGAAGTGGAACAGCAGCCTTGCACAGGTGATTGCCACAGACACACTCGCCCAAAAGAGGGACAGGGTTCTGAGCTCTCCCAGCTCTGAAGCCTAGCTGTGGAGGTGGGGATTCACAAGAGTCTTAGACGTCTTTAAATACCCGCCAAGCAGGATCTTCAGTGAGCCTTTGCCCGCGCCCAGCTTTGTGTCGTGCTGGGACTGTGGAGCCCGGGGCTTTACACGTGGTAGGCAAGCCCTCTACCAGTTGAGCTACATCCTAGCCTGTGTGTTTTTGAGGCAACTTCTCACTCTGCAGCCCCAGCTAGCCCTGAACTCATCACCAGGCTGGCTTTGAATTCGTGGACATTCCCCTCCCTCAGCCTCCCAGGTGCTGGGGTTATAGGTATGGAACACCATGCATCATGTCCAAAGTGCATCTTAAAGAGATTTGACAACAAGAAACAGACCCACCAGTCCCAGCATGAACTTTGCAGAGTGTACTGGAAGCAAAGGAAACGTCTTGAAAACTGTAGCAGCAAGTGTGACCTGACATTTTCCAGGCCTTGCCAGCCTGTAGGGTCAAATAAGGGCACATCATCACCCAGATCCGCCCAGAACAGAGCTGTCTCCCCGCCGGGCCAGGCAAATGCTGCTTCGCGATAAGGTCTGTAGAGGACTTAGAGAGGGGCTGAGGGCACCAGTGTGAAAAAGCAGCTTTCTCCAAAACACCGGTTGTGATATTTGTTTAGCGTTCCCTGCTTAGGGCCCAACAGGATCCAACCAACCTGTCTAGGAACAGACACTTCCTGACAGGAGATGGCCAAATCTTTTTTTAGCGGGGAAGACTGTCAAATGGACTCGGGTTTCTGAATGTCGAAGGTCAAGTTAACCATTCACTGTAGGAGCTTGAGGATGTTGCTAAACTTACCTGTGAGTGATTTCAACCCTGGATAGAGATTGTTCTGAGTCCTGCCGAGATAATGTGAGCAAATTGCCAGGGTTGGGACCACAGCTGTCAAATGTTGGGGGGAGGCTGCTCATTCAAAGGAGCTAGTGTCTCAAACAGGTGAAGCAACCAAAGAAAGCCTGGCTAGCTTGGTCACTTCCAGTAATGTACAGGCCCGTCTGAAGCCAGCAGGCTGCTCCTTGTCCCCACAGCTAGAGACAAATAAGATGCTGGGGGCACATTAGGAGGGAAGCCCTGGGCAGTGGTGTCTTATAACATTAGTGAGGCAAGAACTGTAGGGAGAGATAAGCCGGGGAGGCGCAGGGTAGAGGACCTGTCTCACCAGAGATTGGCGAGGCAGTGTTCAGTGGAGCGGGCAGCGGGCCAGGGGAGGAGGCACCACACCACACAGTCCCTGCAGCTCAGACATTCACAGCAAGGAGTGGTGGGCCAGTCCAGTCAGGCGCCGGCTTATCTATTCCCAGAGCACTCTGCCTCTCTTGCCTCGGCTTCCTCGCTGGCAAACAGAATTCCAAAAGGAGTAATGGCAGCTTGGCCTGCCTTCCTCACGGCTGCACCAAAGAGCTCAAAAGCCCAGGCCTCTGGGTTAGGGTACATTGCACTTCCTCCCTGGGGTTTCTGGGTCCAGTGGGACATCAGAACCACAAAAGCAGCACGCTCCCCTCCCCCATTCCCAGTCTGCACCATCCAGATGTGTGCCCAGTGGTTTCCTGGAGCCAAGGCTGTGGCTGACAGACTCTATTACACTGCACCGTCTTCACAAGAGCAGGGCAAAGAGGGTTGCTGCCAAGCTGTGGTCCCCAAGACAGGGATCTTGGAAGATGGAGACAGGGTACACAAAGAAACGGGAGAACTTAGAAGAAAAAAGACCAGAAATGGCCCAGAGAGAAATGGCTTTGCAGCTTCATGACTGTAGGAGATAAAATCTGGAGTTGGAGGGCTGTGCTGATGGCACACACCTAAAGCAAAAGTCTGCATGGCAACGTTGACTTTTTCAAAATAGTGCAGTGAGTTGCTATATCCAGGTGGCACGTGCCTTAGATTTTTGTCACAGCATAAGGACACTGTGTCTTTTCCCCACTGCTGGGGTCTCTTCTCATGGTTTTTATAGTTGTCTAATTAAAAAAAAAGAAAGGAATGGTGGGAGGGAGGGGAGAGGAAGAGAGAAAGAGAGAAAGAAAGGAAAGAAAGAAAGAAAGAAAGAAAGAAAGAAAGAAAGAAAGAAAGAAAGAAAGGTGAGGTCCTGCAGCAAGGCCTTTGTTTAAAGCAAGTTTGAGGAGGTGTGGAAGTTAACAAGGTACTGTGGCAAAGGTGACAGTCCTGTGCTGCTTTTTGATTTTTTTTTTTTTTTTTTTTTTTTGGTTTTTCACTTTGTGTTTTGTTTTTTCTGAAGCAGGGTCTCACTACTTGGCTCGCCAGGAACTCACAGGTTCTGCTGCTGGGATGAACACTGCGTGCCGGCTGGCACACCTGGCCTCCTGTGACCCTCGTTTGTTTGTTTGTTTAGTTTTGGTTTTTTTCAAGACCGGGTTTCTCCGTAGCTTTGGTGCCTGTCCTGGAACTAGCTCTTGTAGACCAAGCTGGCCTTGAACTCACAGAGATCTGCTCCCAAGTGCTGGGATTAAAGGCAGGCGCCACCACCGCCTGGCTCGTTTGTTTTTGATAGAAGAGACTGCACTTAACTTCGCTCACAGTGAGATTCTCTTCCCGTCAGTATGATCCTTGTTACCTTGTGGGGTGAACCCATCTCAAGCTCCTCCTACCACCAGGCCTCCTCTGCTCCCTTCTCACTTTCTCTGGCCTCGACCCCCCACAAGACCCCCCACAAGGTGCCGTTTGCTGCTCCCTCTTTTAAAACTGAGGCTCCTGAGCCACCTGGAGTGAGTGAGAGGTCGTCAGAATTCACTGGGCTTCCTCTCGTCATCAAGCTCACGGCATCCTACCTCACCAGTAGGTAGGACAGGATGAGAGCACAGATAAGAGCTGATAACACCCAGGACACCTTGGCCCAACTGCTCTGTCCAGCTCAGCCACCCAGCCATGGCCCAGTAGCTTCTTCACAGAGCGGATATGGGATCCTCCCAGGAAGAACAATCACTCTCCAGTACCATCCCTGACTGCCTACCTCCTCTATGGGGTTTACACACCTGGACCACTCCCGCGGCTGCCTGGGCCAAGGTCCCCATCTAGCCCCTAACTGGGAGCCCTGCTGCTATAAAGCAGGGGCAGGGAGGAGGTGGCCACTCATCTCCTCCGAGGACTAGCTTTGGCTAGAGTCCTCTTAAGTTGGTCATCTTCCCTCAGTGGAGTTTATAACCAAAGTCCCCAGAAGAAGGCCACAACCATTTCCTCTCTGAGGCCCAGAAATAAGCAGAGGGCTCCTAGTGGCATAGACAAAGACTTTCTTGCCCTCAGAGACGGACCACCCAGATCCTAGGCCGCAGATCTGGAGTCCACATTTCTAATTCTCAACCCTGCTTCTCTGAGACTTACGGTGTGACCTGAGACAAGACGCTTACCGTCTCTGGGCCTCAGAGGCCTCACCAATTGCATGGGGGCTTGATCAAATCTGCCCACCCACCTGGACATTCCAAGGCTGCCATAGGCTAGATGCTGTGAGAACTGACGTAAGCAACTGCGTGCCTTTATTGACTAGAAAGCAAATGCCCTGGGCATGAGTCAGCAGTCGGCAGCCCCAGGCCTGCACGCCCACATCACCTGCATGAGGCGGCCGTCCGGCCAGACCCTCGGAACACACAGTTTGAGTGGCACGAAGCCCACGTGCATGCTTCTGAAAGACACTGCTTGGGGAGTTGAGACTGGAAAAGCAGGCTGAAGGAGATCTCTGACTCCCTCCTGCCCATATGTGATGAAATGACTGTCTACAAGTTGCAGGAGAATGAGCCCACAAACCCAGAAGACCGACAGCCTCCTTTGAAAAGCCCCAGGGCCACAAAGCAGCATTGCTTGAGAGTGGACACTCTCCGGGCTGGGCAGGGCCAGTTTGCGGCACAGGGTGTTGAAAAGATAACAGGAAGGCTACCTGTGGCCCCAACCAGGGATGCCTCAGCTAGGAGGTCAGGACAGAGTCTCACTGTGCAGCTCAGTCTAGGCTTGTACTACTGGCTGACCCTCTACCTCAGGTCTGGGTGCTGGAATCACAGTCATGAGCTACCACGCCTGGCTGTCACAGCTGTGCTGAGGGCCAGATGGGTGGGCTGGTTTCACCGTCAGAATAAGCGGTCTCTGGGGGGGTTGACTGACAGTAAGACAGGAACTCGTGTGAGAGCCTCACACATGGCAGGCCCAGGGAGGAAATCACATGAGTGGCTGGGGAAGGGACCACAGGCCGCTTCCTGAACACTGGTCCCTCAGGCCGCAGCAAAATGGCTACAGCCAGATGGCAAAAGGGAATATCAACACAAGCAAAGAAAGTTTGCAGGGGCCTAGGATAAGCCCAGAACCCAGTTACCTGGCTGAGACTGCCCCGGGGGTACACGCATCTAGAAGGCAAAGCAGATGGCAGGGGCAGAAGCTTGAAATTATAGCACGATAGCAACAGCCCACGACTAGAAAGACATGTTCTTACAGAATCCAGACCCTCAGTATAACGGTCACGAGACCATCAAGACTCACCAGCACTCGGTCCCCAAAGCTGGGTGAGACATGTACCGGGACATGCACCAGGCTTGGATTGGCTTGCCCGGTACACACTACGTAGTCCTGCCTAACTTCAAATTTGTGGTAATCCTCCTGCCTCAGCCTCCCTCCCAAGTGTTGAGTTACAAGCAAGTGCCACCATACCTGGCTCACCAGACTTCTTTCTTGTGAGCATATGTTTATGTATGAGAGTGGGGTCGTGGGCTGTGGCAAGTGTTGAGTTACAAGCAAGTGCCACCATACCTGGCTCACCAGACTTCTTTAAAACCTTTCTTGTGAGCATATGTTTATGTATGAGAGTGGGTCGTGGGCTGTGGTGCTTATGTGTTGGTCCTGGCCCTCCCACCTTTTTTGAGATGGTCTGAAGCTTGCTGTTGAGCATCTCCAGGGGTTGGCCTTTCTCAACCCCAGTCTCTGCCAAGGAACACTGCGATTACAGCCACCACAGTGTTCAGACTGATGTGAGTTTGGGGAAATCTGGACCCCAGTTTTCCATACTTGTGCAACAAGCACTTCACCCTCAAGGCACCTTCCCAGTCCCTAAACTTTTTAAGAATAAAGAAGGCTAGGCATGGCGGTACACGCCACTGTTCACTTTAGTAGGGAAACAGAGGCAGAGGCAAGTGAATCTCTGAGTTTGAGGGCTACAGAGTGAGACTAAATCTCAATTAAAACACACACACACATACAAAAAAAAAAAAAAAAGGAAGAGTGTACCCACAACAAATGAATAACCACATCCCCAGAAGGGGAGAGAGGCCAATGCATGAGTTCAAGGCCAGGGAGGGTTCTAGGTTCACCCTGTGAAATTAGCTGGCCAGAAGCAAGCTGGAGGAGGAAGGGTGTGTTTGAGCTCACACTTCAGGTGACAGGTCATCACAAGGGTGTGTTTCAGCTCACACTTCAGGTGACAGGCCATCACAAGGGAAATCAGGGCAGGCACCTGGGGCAGATACCGCCACCAAGGTGCTTACTAGCTCCTAAGGTATGTTCAGCCAGCTCGCTCACACAGCGCAGACTCACCGGCCTAGGGATGTGCTACCACCCACTCCTATAGCAGTGATTTTTAAAATGGCCCCCTGACATACCCACAGGCCACTATCATTTAGAAAATTCCTCAAGTGAGCTTCCCTCTTTCCAGGTGATTCTAGCTTGTGTCAAGTTGGCAAAAATCAGCTGGCACAGCCCGCCTTGGTGACGCATGAGTTTAAGGCTAGCCTGAATGTCTGCAGCAAGCCAGCTGAAGGGCGATAGCTCAGCGGGTAGAGTGCTTGCCTAGCAGTACAAAATTCCAGGTTCGGCCCCCAACACTGCATAAAATCCAGTGTGGTGGCGCACACACCTGCAGTCCCAGCCCTTGGGACGTGGAGGCTGGAGGGTCCAGATCCAGGTCATCCTTGGCTCTAGTGAGTTGCGGTGAGATTCTAGGAAAGAAGGAAAGGAGAAAGGGATGGAGGGAGGGAAAGGAAGGAAGGTAGGAAACAAGGAGGAAAAGAAACGAGACAGTCTGTGGGTAAAGTGTTTGCAGTGTGAGCATGAGGCCTGGACTTTGCACCTCCACCAGAGAGGGAGCAGCCTGCCTGGAATCCCAGTGCTTGAGAGGGGGTTCTCTGGGCCCAGCTGGCTGCCCAGACTAGTGGAATAGGCAGGCTCTGTTTTCAAGTGAGGGACCCTGCCCCAGTGTATAAAAGAAGACCCCAGATGTCGGGCTCCAGCCTCCACAGGTGCACTTGCTCCCGCCATGCTCGCTCACACGTGTGGCTATGCATGCACACATGCGCACACGCTCACACCGCCGTACACAAGAAAGCAGAAGAAATCAACGTGGCGTCAAGATTTTTCATGCCACTTGGAGCCAGAGGGCAAGAGTCTTCCAAGTTGTGTGGAAAAGAGGAAGCCAGGAATACTGCACGCAGTGAAGTTGTTCAGATTTATAGAGAACGTGGAAAGGTCAGAGAGAATAGCACCCGTGAGCCCTTTTCGGAAGTAAGACTAAAACTGCCCTGCAATGAAATCTAGCTAGCAGTTTAAAAGGGTACTATTTTTTTTAAGTGGTAAAATCCTGACTCTCATACAAATATAAAATGAACACATGTCAAAAATTTTACTTGTTAAGTAATTAAGGAATGAATAATATATGACATCTGGTTCAGAAGAAAATTGGAACACATATATGTAGGCAAAGAAAGAATGCTGAATAGATTTACATATATATGCAGAGTTGACCAATGCCCACAGGGCCGTGGATGATTGCACCATCGGGCACCATTCATTTGCGTTTCTGTGACAGGATCCTCTGTGTTGCTGCCAGGTTTCCACAGCCTTGGTTTGATGATGACACACGTCCCCTAAAGTATAAGGTAACTGGAGCTCAGAGTTATAACTCATGGATGGACCACTTGTCTAGCTTATGTGTGGCTCTGGGTTCCATGCCCAGCTCAGAAGAAAGAAAAAAAAATTAGGTAATCCAGAGCCTGAGGGTGTAGCTCGGAGGCACGCTGCATGTTTAGAAGTTGTGAGGCCAAGCTTTGTATTCCAGAAAAAATAAAAACTTGAGAGGTGGGGTGAGAGGGGAGGAGGGGTACGGGAGATGGAGGGATCCTTTTCAGTCCAAGAAATGTTTTTGTCCTAAGTGAAGCGTTGGTTCTTTCTCCTCTGTGCTGGTTTTTTTTTTTTTTTTTTTTTTTTTTTTTTTTTTTTTTTTTTTTTTTTTTTTTTTTTTTTTTTTTTTTTTTTTTTTTTGGCCAACTTGACACAAGCCGGAGTTCTCTGGGAAGATGGAACTTTAATTGATGGAATGCTTCCATCAGATTGGCCCAGGGGCAATGCATGGGGCATTTTCTTGATTGATGATTGATGTGGGAGGGTATAGAGCACTGTGGGCAGTGCCGCCCCTGGGAAGGTGGTCCTGGGTTGTATAGAGAAGTGGCTGAATGAACCACGTGGAGCAGGCCAATAAACGGCCCTCCTCTAGGACTCCTCCTTGGTGCCTGCTTCAGGTTCCAACCTAGCTCTTCAGCCTGCACCCCTTGATGAAGGATTCGAGCCTGGAAGGGGTAATAAACCTGTTCTAGTTGCCCTTGGCCGGTGGTTTATCACAGCAACAGACAGTAAACATTCTCCAAGACAAGATCTCCTTGTGCAGCTTGGGGCTGACCTTAACCTCAAAATCCTCTGCTTCTGCCTCCTGAGAGCTGGGATTGCAGCACACAGCATCACATCTGGCTTCTGATGTCTTTTTTGTATACATATGTGCATGTATACACATGTGCTTGTGTGTGCATGTATACACGTGTGCATGTGGGGGGGGTCTGGGCGTGTGTAAGCCAGAAGTTGACATCAGGATGTCTTCCTCAGTTGCTTTCCACCTTTTTTTTCTTTTTAAGTTACTTATTATTGTGTGTGTGCAAGTATGATGTGGGGGACACACGTGGCACAGCACGTGAGTGGAGGTCAAAGGGCAACTGTGTGGAGTTAATTCTCTCCTCCCTTGTCTTGGGTTCTGGGGATGGAACCCAGCAACCACATGGTGGCTCACAACCATCTGTAATGAGGTCTCGTGCCCTCTTCTGGCCTGCAGACATACACGCAGACAGAATCTTGTATACATAATAAATAAATAAATAAAGAGGTCAATTCTCTCTTTCCACGTGTGGATGCTGGGGCTCTAACTCAGGTCCTCAGATTTGGTGACAAGTCCCTTTACCCACTGAGCAATCCCATCAGCCTCTATTTGTCTGTGAACAGGACCTATAAGTCAGGCTGGTCTTAAAGTAGATAAACAGCCAAAGATGGCCCTGACCTTCTGATCTCCCTGCCTCATCTCCAGACTGCTAGGATTCCAGGTGTCTGCTCCTCGCCTGGTTTATGAAATGCTAGGAACTGAGTCCAAGGTTTCATCTTTACCAGGCCAGCATTCTACCAACTGAGCAATAGCCCTAGCCCCAGCCCCAGGCCTGGAACTCATGGCGATTCTTCTGCCTCAGCCTCAAGAATGCTGTACTCACAGGAACACACTACTGTTTCCAACAAACTGGTAAGGGGGGAGGGCCGCCACTGTAGTCTTTGTTTTTTCCTGAATTGTTTGAGAATGAGCAAATCAAACTGTAGTTACCACCACCACCCCCCGCCCCCCACACACCCCGGGATGATTCCTATGAATACCCAGGCCTGATCCTCACTCCATTTTAAGCTGAATGAGTCATTGACAGTTTAATGTAAATAAATTTTTCAGGAAGACGCTGTGAAAAGCCAGAGTCCCTGAAGGTCACAGCTAAAGATAAGATGTCCAGCGTGAATCAGGCTGTGGGACGTGCGCCTGGGCGTCCAGTTTTTGGAGAAAGACAAGGCTGGGATGTAACTCTGGTGAGTGTTTAACTATCGTGCTCAAAGTGTTGGGTTCGCACGCGCACACACACACAGACACACCTCTGGCTGCAGTGGCTGAGAAATTACTGAGAAAAGCAAGGTGGTTCCCAGGAGCCAGTGACCTGTCTTGCCAGAAGTGTCTGCCTTAGTGTGGGTCCTAAGCACAGGCAGGTGTCCCCTAGCTAGCTTCCAGGCAGGCTGCAGAAGGTGCAGGACACTCTGGCACCTAAGGTCCTTCCGCCTCCCACGCTCATGAGCAGAGTTCCCACTCCTGTCCCACGCCTTCAGCTTCACTCTGTCAGTCAGGACTGGACACTTACCATGTGCGTTGGTTGGAAGTGCTGTTTTCTTCCTAACTTCCCCCCATCCAGCCCCTCCAGGAATATCTGCCACACACAGGCTGGTCACTCCTTGATGCCCACTGGGCCTCCTCTCCCGAGCATTGTGGGAAGATCCAGCCCTACCTCGTCCTGCTGGCTCCGACCCCTGCGGGGCCTCATGCCCAGCATCAGGAAGGCACACAGCTGCTTACTAGCTAGACAAACTCTGCCAAGTTCCCGGAGCTGGGGGTTTCCTCATCTGGGAAGCAGGGGTGTGGCAAGCTCCTTGACAGGATTGGAGGAGATGATGGGCAAGCCTAGTTACTTTTAGTTTGAGGTTAGAATGATGGGACCTTCTGGGTAGTGCAGGAGGCAGAGGCAGGCGGATCTCTGTGAGTTCAAGGCCAGCATGGTCTACAGAGTGAGTTCCAGGACAGCCAGGGCTGTGGACACAGAGAAACCCTGCCTCAAATTCCTCCCCGCCCCCAAAAGAAAAAGAATGATGAGACCTGAACTTAAAAAAGGGGGTGGGACTAAGTGATACAAAAGGCCAGGTGTGGTGGCCCATGCCTGTATTCCTAATACTGGGGAGGCTGAGGCAGGAGAATCACGAATTTGAGGCTAGTTTGGAATTCATGATATCCTGTCTCAATAAGTCAAAAAAAAAAAAAAAAAGAGCTGGACTTTGTGGTTCACAATTATAATCCTAACCCTCCTAGATACCAAGGCAGGAGGATAGTCACAAATTGAAGACTAGCCTGGGCTTCATGATACATTCTGGGCTAGCCTGGGCTATAGAGCTAGACCATGTCACCCGTTGCCCACAAAAAGGAAGCGATAGTGAGTTTAAATGGAAATACAGTCTTTGTTATCTTTCTTCTGAAGACCTGGCCTCCTAGAGAAATAGCACCGGCTACTGGGACACTAGGGGATACCATGGAGGATTCTCGACAGGACTAGGCCTAGTGGCCACTGTCAGCAGGGCTCCCTTCTTCAGCCCAGACCCATGCTCCGTTGAGAGGTGTCACCCCATGTAACCTGCACCATCTCCCCCAAAGCTGCCTGAACCATGCCTGCCAAGCTCCTTACTGAGCTTCTTGGTGAAGGAAGGCCAGGGCTAGCCCCAGCACAAGCCCCCTTCCCAAGACTGGGGTGAACTGAGGTCACCTCCTCCCCTAGCAGGGCAGGTGAATATCAGGACACCAGGGGAGGGCAGGGGCTGTCACCTCCGCGTCTCAGCCTCAGGAAAGAGCAGTGTGAACTCTTCCCCTGCCACGCTGCGAGGGCGGCTCAGCACTCCTGACAGAGCTGACAGGCGGCCCAGAGCACTAGAGACCCAGCAAATCGCGGGTCCCCCACCCCACCTAGAAGTTCCCATCAGGCAAGTACTGTTCACCATTTTTTGAGTTGGTCTCACGTAGCCCAAGCAATCCTGGAGCTCTGCTGATTCTCCTCCCCCTGCCTTCCAAGGGCTGCAGTTACAGGCGTGCACCTGGTTTTATGAGACGCTGGGATCGAACCCAGGGCTCCGGACATGCTAGGCACTCTGCCCCCTGACCTTTGTTTCCACCCCGTGTTTACTGCAATTGAAGGCCTACTCTGTGCCAAATGTTTATCTCATCTGGGAGGTACACACAGTGCCATTTTACAGATGAGAAAACTGAGGCAAGGTGTGGAGAATAGGCCGTATAGATGGGGACTGGTAGGTCATCCGGCTCCTAAGCCTTCCATCTTCCTCCCCTCTCCTCTGCCACAGACCCAGTGTGTTGGGGACCAGCCTCGACATACCTCTCGCCAGGGTAGAGGTGTGGAGATTTAGAAATATAGTCAAGAATGTGAAGACGCGAATGAAAATAATAAAACAGAGAAACATAGAATAGTATCAGGAAGGAGTTCCAGTGAGTACTGAAAATTCACCCACGTTTAATTTCCAACTGCTTAAAATACCCTTGACCCCAAAAGGTAGGAGAAAGACAAAAACTGCATTAACATGATACAAGGAGATGAACAAACCAATTGAAGGTCACGGGCTACGTTCTTAGTTAAACAGTCTGTGGCTAGAACAAAGTAAGTCTCTCTCACTTCCTAGACCAAAACAGTCTGTAGGCAAACCACTCCCTGGGTGGAATCCCAAGTTATCTCTTTAAGGGAACTGGAACTTTAGTTGGGTCCTTAGCCTTTTGTTTGAGGTGGGAACAGACCTGCTTCTCTATTCCTGGAGTTCAAGGTCTGGCCATCTGCCACACCTGTTGACGACAACCTAGAGAGAGCAGAGCCCTCTCACCCACAACTAGTTGGGACCTTCGTTTGGGGCGTGGGCACAATAACCTCGAAGGAACCATAGGTAAGTTCCAACTCTGACCTTTGGTCAATGTGGAAACAGGCTCCTATAAGGCGGGAGTTGGGTGAAGCAGGGAGGCTGAGGGAAAACTGTGGGAGGTTCCCAGCTAAGATATTTGTGAGCCCCATGGACACGAAATAAGCAACTAAGGTAATATATATTCATGGGGTACAAGAGAAGCCCCCACGAGCATCTCCACGAGCCCTTACCCTTTTTTTGTTCTTTTGATTTGGTTTTTCGAGACAGGGTTTCTCTGTAACAGTGCTGGCTGACCTGGACCTCACCTTGTAGACCAGGCTGGCCTTGAACTCCCAGAGATCCACCTGCCTCTACCTCCTGAGTGCTGGGTTTAAAGGTGTGCGCCACTATCGCCAGGCTCCTTGAAATCTTTTGCTAGCAGAAGCCATGCTGTGAAAGCTGCCCTATCCTATGTCCCGTTCCATGCTGGTATGTGGAGAAGAATCAAAGAAGCCAGGCGCTAGCAGGCCCCTCACCCAGGGCTGACCCCATAGCAGGTTCCCAGGAGCTGACTTTGGGGACCCAAGTAGACTTTCTTCTTGTATTTTCCCTTATATCCAGATGGCGGTAAGGGGCGCCAGCCCTGAGTGCTGCAGAGACACAGCTGTGGAGGCCGAGTGTCATCAGGACAACTGAGTGAGTCTAGCTTAGCCTTTTGGAAGAAGCCTGTCCCCAGCGCTTAAGGAGGCCCAAGGATGCCAAGGAAATGGGCCTTGACCTGACCAGTCTCACACACACACACACACACACACCCGCCCTGCGCTCCTGGTGCCCTTATATCTAAATCCAGGCCCTGCCAGAGTTCTGCAGCAATGGCTGCGTTTTGCTCCCTTTAACAGTTGGGGCCTCTAGGCTCCACAGACATTCCTGGAGCTCCCCCGTCCCTGTGTATCCCCTTCCAGCCCTGGCATCTCCGGAGCTCTTGAGAACAGTGTGTGTCACTGCACTGTTGTCCCTCCAGAGCCTGGACTGAGCAGACAAGGAGGGAGAGGACCAGGAAGCTAGCTGCACGGGTAAAAGCACTTCCTGCAGAAGTCTGAGAATGGAGTTCAGATTCCCCAGAAACCAAGTAAAGGCCAGGCACAGTAGCACAAGAGTCTACACCCCTACTTTCCCCTCAGGAAATGGGAGGCAGACGCGGTAGAGACTCATGAAGGTCCAGGGCCAACTGGCTTGATGACAAAGCCTCAAACGAGGTCACAGGTGAAGACCGACACCCAAAGATCATCATCTGACCTCCCTAGCAGCAAGACACACCTGCACCCACACACGTGAGCATGGACACTCACACACACAGCCTAGAGGCTGAGGAGCCTCGCTGCCTGTCGCCTCTCCCACTGGGCCAAGCCAGAGAAGCCATTGCCTCCTCTCAGATGCTGCATGTATCAGACAGCATTCTTAGATGCGGAGTCCAGTTTCTTTTGCATTTTGCTTTGGGTTTTGGATACCACTGTCTAGCTACATAGCCCTGTCTGCCGTGGTCCCCCATATATAGCCCAGGCTAGCCTTGATCAGGTAGCAGAATTCCTGCCCCAGACTGTGGGATTACAAGGGTCTACCGCTATGCCGAGCTCTTTTGCTTCCGTGTTGATTTTCACATCGGCAATTTTTATTAATTGATGTAAGAGCACCTGTATCAGGGACTAGCAATTTATTTCATTTTATATTTTGAGTCGAGGTCTCATGTAGCCCAGGCTAGCCTCAAGCTCCCTAACTAAGCAGAGGATGACTTTGAACTCCTGAGCCCCTTCCCTGTAGTCCTCAAGGCCTGGGATCCGAAGGCCCCACCACAGCTGGCCGCATACTTGCATACTCTAGCTTTAAGGAAGAAGATCCATCCCCTGACAGACCAGTTTTTCCTGAAAAAGATTCCATCTGCCTGAGTCAACACACTGAGAAAGCCCCTTCTGCCTTAATCCTTTGGAAAAACACCCTGAAGAAGCTGGGGCATGGCTTGGTGGGCAGAACTCTTTCCTAGCTCTAGCTCCTTCAGTAGAGTCGTAGGTTCAAAGCTTGCCTAGCTCCCATGTGGGCTGTAGGTTCAGTCTTTAGTTAACCAGGCAGCTGCCCTTCTCCCTCGGCCCCACTCTTTCAATTTTTTTAATTGAAAATATTTTCTTCGTATTGCTCACAATTTCCCCTACTCAAATCCTCCGAGATCCTCCCCAGCCACCTAATTCTATGCCTTTTCTTTCCCTCTTTAGGAAGCCAACAGGCAAACAGACAAAAAAAATTAAAACACACACACAAAAAAACCCTAAAAACACAAAATCGGAAATCATGATATACAAGCAAAACACCAATAAGACAAAAATGCCCAAACAAAGCAATATGAGACCCAAAATCTACAAAAATACCATCGGGTTTGTTTTGAGTTGGCCATCTACTGCCGGGCATGGGGCTAATATACTCAGTGATACTCCAATGGGAAAAATAATTTATCCTTCATAAGAAGGTGTCCATTGCAGACAGCTTCTTGGCTAAGGGAGGGGTCCATGTCCACTGGCCCTCTTAGTGCTGGGATCCTGTCTGGCTTGAACCTGGCTTAGTGTCCAGGCCCTGGGCGTGCTGCCACAGTCTCGGTGAGTTCGTGTGTGTATCAATTCTGTAGTGTCTGGCGGACACGGTTTCCACACAGCTCCCTGAGCCCCGAGGGAAGGAGTGTGATGAAGACATCCTGTTTAGGATTGAGTGTTGTAAAGTCTCTCATTCTCTCTGCACTGTTCAGTTGTGAGAGTCTCTGTTGTAGTTCCCACTGCTGCAACAGCAAGCTTCTCGGATGGTGGCTGAGTGGGGCACTGATCTAGGAGTCATTTTACGGCTATGTTCCTTTAGTAGAATATTTGGTTTTCCCCTAGGCCCATAGTTTATCTAATCTCAGGTTCTTGGCCACCTGAACAGTGTCAAGCATGGGTTCTGTCCCAGGCAGTGAGGCTTAAATTCAAGCAGATAGTGGTTGGTTACTCCCACGCTGTGCCACCACTATGCCTGTCTTAAAGGCAGGTCACCATTGTGGATCAGAGGGTTTCTAGCTAAGTTGGTGGTTGTCTTTCTCCTCTATTACCACACAGAGCACCTTCCAGTACCATGAACACTAGTAGGGGTGAGTGCTCTCATCAGCCACCATTGTGCACCCAGATATGTAAGCGTTTTTAGCAGTAAGATCTTCTTATCAGTTTGTGCAACCAATCGCCTTGGCAATAGCCTGAGATGTTTGGGGTTCCTGTGGGGCCCCTTTGACCAATGATTCAATAAGATGTAACCAATTCCCCACACAGAAGATTTCAGTTGGTAGCAAATGATGTCTAGTTGAAGCCTTTTCTCCCGTTTTTGGTGACTCCATTTCTTTCACATATGTATATATTTTAGGAAGCGTCTACAATAGGTTTCCACTGACCCTCAAATGGCCCTTAGCGTTAGTTGCCCCCCATTCCCTTCCTTATCCCCCCCCCTTAGTCCTGCTTTGCAGACTTGGCTGCCCTCAAGTTCATGGTGATCCTCCTGCCTCAGCTTCCTTAGTGCTGTACCCACAGACGTGCCCTTCCACCCCTGACTTAGTCATTTTTCTTCCGTTCTGTTTCCGTGTTCACATCTTCCTAATTCACTCTGCTGTTTCGGGACTGGCACTGCCATTCTGTGCTGAATAGTGGAGGCTGCCCTCTTCAGATCCACGCAAAAATTGTCTACTGACAAATTTGTCTGTTGACACTGATTTCAGACCCAAGGTTACAGTTTCCCCTCCCCACCGCTCCTCTCCCCTTGGTGAGCTTTGCCTAAATGGTGCACAGGGTGAAGTCACTAAACAAAACAGATCGTAGGTTGTGGTGACTCATGCCAGTAAGCCCAGCACTTGGAGAACAGGCAAGCAGATCACAAGTCACATGCCAGCCGTAGCTACAGAGTGTTCAAGACCAGTTCCGACTACATGAGAGGACTGAGTTCCTGAGAGGAATAGGAAGCAGTGTGTCTGATCTCAGCTCTATCATTATTACTCATGAAACAGGAACTGTCATTTACCAAGTTCATGGCTTTGCTTGCATTGTCACCCGTGACCCTCGGCAACTGGAGGAGGCCTTGGCAGAAAAAGAGGCAGAGGAGGATGTAATTATTTAGAAGGTGAAATCACCGACCCGGGCCACAGTGCTGGCAAGTGATCCAGCATTCTTGGACCTAGTGCGAGGCCCTAAGAGAACCAGCAGGAGATACTTAAAGACTAATTGTTTGTTTGTTTGTTTTTATTTTTTATTTTTCGAGACAGGGTGTCTCTGTGTAGCTCTGACTATCCGAGGACTCGCTCTGTAGACCAGGCTGGCCTCGAACTCAGAGAGATCCATCTGCTTCTGCCTCCCAAGTGCTGGAATTAAAGGTGTGCATCACCACCACCTGGCTTGATGTTTTACTTTTTTACTTTCATGTGTATAGGTGCTTTGCATGCATATATGTGTGTGCAGTACATGAATGCCTCCCCAACGAGGCATCAGATCACCTGCAACTGGAGTTACAGACGTTAATGGCTGCCTGGGAGCTAAGAATCAAGTCCCAGACCTCGGGAAGAGCAGCCAGTTCTCTTAACCACCGAGCTATCTCTCCATTCCCTTTAGTGGACATGTTTCAAGTGATGTCCCCAAGCTCCCATCATCCCCCAGGCCTTTCCTGTCTCGGCTGATTACCCTGCCTTCCTCTCATTTAGGTTTGAACCAAGGAGTCATCTTTGATTCCGAGTTTGGCTTCCCCCCATGCTCAATGGTGCATAGAGTCCTGTCCATTTGTCTCGAGCCACATCTCCCGACCATTGGCATTTAAGGCTGTTTACTGCTCAATTGGACACCACAGCAGTCACTGGATGGAAACCTGACCTTTCGGTCCTGGCCTTATCTGGCCAGTCTACTGGTCACAGCGCCCTTCCCACCACGTCTTCCCTTAGCATCTTCCATGAAGCTGGATGTGGTAGCATGGTCTTAAAATCAAAGCTGAATGTGGCTGCAGGGGCTTGAAATGCTGGTACTCCCACTCGGGAGGGGGCTCAGCAAACAAAGGCACCTGTCACCAATCCTGACAACCTGAGTTCGATCCTCGGGATCCACAAAGTGGCAGCAGAGAGGTGATTCCTAGGAGTTGTTCTCTAGTTTCACACAAGCACCATGGCACCTGTAGGCATGCACACACACAGATTAGTTAATAATTAACGAAAAGGAAGTCCCAACACTAAAAAGGCCAAGAATCAAGTTCAAGGCCATCCTGGGCTACTTGAAACCCTGTGTTTTTGTTTGTTTGTTTGTTTTTCGAGACAGGGTTTCTCTGTGGCTTTGGAGCCTGTCCTGGAACTAGCTCTTGTAGACCAGGCTGGCCTCCAACTCACAGAGATCCGCCTGCCTCTGCCTCCCGAGTGCTGGGATTAAAGGTGTGAGCCACCACCGCCCAGCAAAACCCTGTCTTAAAAAAACAACCAAATGGGGTTGGATAGATGGCTCCGTGGTTAAGGGCACTTTTGCTCTTGCAGAGGGCTGGGATTCGGTTCCCAGCTCTTGACTGACACCGCTTGGCTCAGGCCCTCCACAGCTCCAGTTCCAATACTCTCTCTGACTTGCAAGGGCAACAGGCACACACATGGTGAACATACATACATGCAAGCGAAATACTCATGCACACACACAAAGTACATCTAATTTAAAGTTTCATTTAAAACAAGGCCAGTAAGATGTCTGAGGTGGGTGGTGGGGGAGGGAGGGAGGCCAGTGAGATGTCCTAACCCTTAAGTGGGGGGAGTGTCATTCAGGCCTGATGATCCCAGTTTGATCTCCAGAGTTCATGTAAAGGTAGAAAGAGAACATCAGCTCCAGAGAGATGTCCTCTGGCCTCTGCCCTACACACACAATCATATATAAATAACAATTTTTTTTTTTTTTTGGTTTTTCAAGACAGGGTTTCTCTGTGTGGCCCTGTCAGGCTGATCTGAACTCAGAGATCTGCCTGCCTCTGCCTCCCAAGAGCTAGGACTAAAGGTTCTCGCCATCACCCCCATCTTATAAATAACATTTAAAAATAAGAACAAGGTTAAAGAACAGTAATAAAGACTTTAGGAAACAATGACCAAACAGCAACAACCAGGCTTCTAGTACTGGCGGGACCCACTGGGAGACTTTTGTTTTCTTCTAAGATTCCCTCAAAAAAGTAATCCAGATCTCGCCTCATTAGATAGTTAATCTTTTTTTTTTATTTTTATTTATTATGTATACAATATTGTCTGCGTGTATGCCCGCAGGCCAGAAGAGGGCGCCAGACCTCATTACAGATGGTTGTGAGCCACCATGTGGTTGCCGGGAATTGAACTCAGGCCTTTGGAAGAGCAGGCAATGCTCTTAACCACTGAGCCATCTCTCCAGCCCCGATAGTTAATCTTTTTAAAGAAAGTGAGAAAGAAAGACTTTGGCATCAGGCTAAGGAGAAAGTGACGGGGGCAGGGCAGTCAGGGAACAGTGCCAAGAGGAGAGCTCATCATCCGTTAGAGGCAATTCCAGCCACCAGGAGAAAACAGGGCAAGCGGTGATCCATATGGAAAGAGTATAATTAGCTCCTTCCCAGCTCCAGGTGGGTTCGGGGCTCACATGTGAATAACAAAACTTTAACTCCGAGAAGAAGAAAATACAGGGGAATATTTGTGTGATCTCCCAGTGAGAAGTAACCTTTTTAAAGTCCACTTGAAACTTAACTGTGCACACAAAAAGAGGCAAGCACTTTCTTCCAAGCGTGCAGGTTGATAAGATTCTTTAGAGTAAATCCAGCTGTGCACTCAGCAGACCACGTGACAGCGCCTCCCTCTCTCCCTTTGGTGGCAGAAGAGGGTCTCAGGCCTAGGGCTATGGGTGGAGCTCAGTAGGAAGACCACTTGGTTACCACGTTCAAGGTCCTGGGTTCGATCCCAAGAGTTGCCCCCTAAAAGAAAAGAAATCACGGCACAGGTAGGTGCAGGACAATCAGGAGTTCAAGGTCATCCTTGGCTACGTTGGGGATTCAAGGCCAGCTGGCAGTACACAAGACTCTGTCCAAAAAAAAAAAGCCAACAAAGTCACAGGCCTTTAAGTCAAGGGAGGCAATGACAGGCGGCCAGCCTGGTCTACAGAGTGAGTTCCAAGACAGCCAGGGCTACACAGAGAAACCCTGTCTTAAACAGCCAAAACAAACAAACAAAAACCAATTTAAATGTTGGGTTCAGCTGGTAAAAATCCTTGGCTATCAGACAGGAAGCCCTGGGCTCGCGCTCAGCGAAGCTTGAACAGAGTGCTCTGAATACCTGAATCCCAACATTTGGGGTTGGAGGCCAGAGAGTCAAGAGTTCAGGGCCAGCCTCTGCTATTGAGTTAATGGCCTGCCTGGGATACTTGAAATCTTCTCTGGAAAAAAGTAAAAACAGGCACAAAGAAACACGGATGGGACTGCAGACAGCTCAGTTTGGGTTCCTAGCACCGCATGACGGGTCCAGAGGACTCCACACCTTCTTCTGGCCTCCCAGGGCACCAGGCATGCATATGGTGTACAGACATACATGTAGGCAAAACACCCATATACATAAATAGAACAATGTTTGTTTGTTTTTATTTTTGTTTGTTTGTTTTTAAAGGAACATGAACATTTAACTCTTAGCCTGGCATGGTGGTCCACACCAGTAATAGCCCTCATGGGCCGTATAATAAGTTCTAGGCCAGCCTAGGCTAAGTAGTCTCAAATGATAACAGAATCAGCAACAGAATTATTTAATGCTTTAACAATAACAAAACTGATTTAAGTAAGGTTAAAAAGATCCATCCCAATGAAGATTTGCAACACCTCTATCTGGTCAGCAGGGGACTTGAACACAGAAACAAAGGTAAGCGTACTCACGAGGGAGCAAACAGAGCTGTAGTTCAGAAGCAGAGTGTGGGCTCAGCATGCACAAGGCTCCAAGCTCAACCCACAGTCCTCAAACAACAGTCAAACAAAATGAAAAGTGAAATCCAGTTCTCAGCAGGACCACCAAGCAGTCACAGGCTCTGCTGGGAGGATGGGAGCCAAATCAGGGTCTTTGGGGAGGAGGCCTCTTCTCACCACAGACCGGCCCAGGAAAGTGAGGCTGCCTAACCCTTGAGCGCTGGAGACAATTTGTAAAGAAGGGAAAGAAAACTTTTGTCTCCCTGTTTTTAAATTTTTCTTTTTCTCTCTCTCTGTGTGTGTGTGTGTGTGTGTGTGTGTGTGTGCTTACATTTTTTTTTTCCAGACAGGGTTTCTCTGTAGCTTTGAAGCCTGTCCTGGAACTAGCTCTGTAGACCAGGCTGGTCTCGAACTCAAAGAGATCCGCCTGCCTCTGCCTCCCGAGTGCTGGAATTAAAGGTGTGCACCACCACTGCCCAGCATGTGTTTAAATTTTATTTATCTAATTTTTAGTAGTAGTAATCTGTGGGGGTGTGAATGTGTGTGTGTCTGTGTGAGTATGTGGGGGGTGGTCTGTGTGTGAATGTGTGTGTATGTGCGAGGTATGTGTGTGTGCGAGTATGTGGGGGGGTGTATGCAGGACATGTGTGTATGTGAGGTATATGTGTGTGTATGTGGAGTATGTGCGTGTGCATGTGTTTGTGTGTGGGGTATGTGTGTGTGCATGTGTTTGTATGTGGGGTATGTGAGTGTGTGTGAGTATGGGTGTGGGTGTGTGTGTCTGTGGGGGGTGTCTGTGTATGTGGGGGGGGTGTGCATGTGGGGTGTGTGTGTGTATGTGCATGTGGGGGGTGGGGGGGTGTGTATGTGCATGTGGGGTGGGTGTGTGTGTATGTGCATGTGGGGTGTGTGTGTGTGTGTGTGTGTGACTGCAGCCCTACCACAGTATAGGTGTGTGTAGGTCAGACCTTTTGGAAGTCACTTCCCTGCTTCCACTGTAGCGCCATAATTAGGCCAGGTCTTCACTCTCCCTAGGTTGGAATCTTTCACAGAGCTCAGCCAGCCTTTTCTGTCTTTTTCCTTTTGAGACAGGGTCGCATTAAGCTGCCTGTCCAGCCTTAAATTCACTTTGTAACTCAGGCACCTTCCTGTCTCGGCCTCCCAAGTGTGTGTGTGGGGGGGGCTTGAAGGCCTGAGCCCCGCAGCTGGGGCTCTTTCCAGTGTCCTCGCCTTCCCTTCTGCCCTCACTTCCCTGCCTCCTCTCACAGAGGCCTGGACTGGGCCAGGAGTCTCCTCACTGACCTCCCTACCCCTGGTTTCTCCACTCTGCACACGGCCTCTAAGGCCCCTGCTGTAATTACAGGACTTTCTTGGACAAAAGCCCAGTGGTTTCTGACCTGAAGCAAAAACTTTCCTGGCTTCCTATTCAAAGGAGTCTAACACTGACTTGCAGGTTCTTGGGTCAGCCCTCAGGGCCACAGGTGGATCCCCAGGGCCCCTTCACAAACATGGCTACCCTTTAGTGCTGGGGACACCAGAGAGGCTGAGCATCAGCTGGACATCCCGGTGTGACCTGCCATGTGACCTGGGCTTCCTCACCACAACAGAGAGGGTTCGGACACCAAGCATGAGGGCAGAGGAGGATTCTTGACTTTGGAGGCCAGCAGTATCGCTTCTACCGTGTCTAACTCATGAAGCAGCCGCTGGGCCAGCTCCACAGCAAGGGGAGAGAAGACGGCTCCACCTCAGGAGGAGGCAGGATAGGGACTAGTGTCTAGGACAGGACACACTTCTGTGACCATTCTTAGGTAATAGACATGGGATTATATTAGGATTTCACCAGGAGTCTGTGGTGGCGGGATCCTAGACCGTCTGGATGTGAGTCCTGCCCCCATCCTCGCCAGGACAGGGACCCTTTTGTTGCTGGTTTCTGAGGACACATCCTACTACCTCCGGCAGGGCTGGAGCTTAATCCCTCTCAAGTGCTGGCATTATAGTCATCCTCTCTCCCGCCCCACCCCACAGGAAGTCTTTTAAATTTATTAGACTTGAGGAAGGGTCTTTATCTGCTAAACAGAGGTAGGAACAGCCACACCCAAAGAACTGTCCCCGCCCAAATGTTCCCAACGGTGAGGGAAGCCGCTGGTCGGTCAGGTCACTAGCACTCTCTCACTGAAGCTGCTTCAGAACAGCGTGTGGTGGCAGAGCCCCAACAATGGTACTTCTGTGGCCACAGTGTGATGATGAAGGTCTGAGAGAGGGAGGGGACCCTGCAGGTGGGGACATGGGGTGGGGCATGGGCTCCCAGGCCTCAGGGACTATTCAGAAAGCCACTTCCTCCTAGTCCTCCAAAGGACTGAGTCAGCAGTGCTGCAGTGAAGCTGACTAAAGGATGTGGGGAACATGTCACCTTTGCGGGTCACTGTCCTCCCGTGTGGCCCAGTTCCTCGGGGGAGGGGAGCCAGCCCCCATCCCACCCCCACTCCTGGGGCGGGGGCCTGAGTTTTCTCAAGGTCAGCTACCTTTGACTCGAGGTAGGAATTCTCTTGGGTGACTGAGAGAAGGTGTCCAAGGAGTGAGGAACAAGGAAGCTGACTAGAGACTGAGCAATGGACCCACCCACCCCAGGCCGTTTAGATAGGTCAAGGATGGATCAGCTGCCTGCAGTCCAACCCTGAGGCCTCCTCACTTGGTCTTCTGACAGCCAATAGTAGGGCTGGAGGTGTAGAGCCCTCGCCTTGTGTGTTCACTGCTCTGGGTGTGTGGAATCTGGTAGTGTTGATTGTGCTAATTGGGTGTGTGTTTGTGTGTGTGTGTGTGTGTAAGAGGAGAGAGAGTCAGGGTCTTCCTATGTTATCCTGCTGGAACTTGACATTAGAACAGGCTGGCCTGCTATATAAAATGAAAATCATGGTTACTAAGAAAAAGTTTGACAGAAGAAAATAAGACCCAACCTCAAGCCCTTTCCCAAGCAACACAAAGCCCCACGAAGCCCCAAGTTCCTGTTTGTTTTTCAGGGCTGGGAATAGGACCTGGCACCTCACCTGTGCTCCCTAGTGGGCTACTGCTCCATTAACGTAGGACGAAGAGCAGCAGCTGGTGATAAAGTGCATTGCAGAAAGGAATCTCAGATCCTCACACTGAGAAAAATGTGAGAGAAATAGCCGATGACTGACCTTGGCCGAGCCTGGTAGGGAGTACAGGCCTAAACTCAAAAACTAGGGAGGCTGGGGCAGGAGAAATAAAAGCTCATGGCCCAGCCTGGGCAACTTAGACCCTGTCTCAAAATAAAAATCAGTAAATCGAAATCAGTAAATCAGAATCCTCTCTGGGAAGACAGGAAAGAGAAGGCCCTTAGTCACACACTAGCAAACACACACACGCACACATACACCAGGCAAGGCCACAGGGAACTTGAGGCCTCTGTGAGGGAATATGCTTGAGAGCAACATCCTCTACCATTTCCCACCCACATAGAGAAAAATTTTCTCACCCTCCAAGTCTGGTCAATGTATTCTGGTGTCCGGTATCTACTCAACAGGTGTAAAGTAACAGTTCCCACAGGAAGGTATGGGGCATAGACTGGCTTCTTACAGCCATGCCATCTTGCCAACTGTCCTGTGTGAGCACCCGGTGTGTGCCAGGTATCACGCCAAGCGTTTTATAGAAGTAGTTCACCCCATTCTTGTGATACAGTCTCAGGGGGAGGGATCTTCCCCATTTAATGGATGAAAAAACTGAGGCTCCACAAACTTATTTCTGAGTCAGATTCCTCAGCAACGGATCAGGAATCTGAGGTAGAGGTGACCTGTCCAGAGCGGGGACCACCCTAAGGCAAACTTGTCCTGCTGTGTTGGCTCTGCCATCTGTGCCTGGATGGTTAATCCGAGAGACAGAGACGGGACACGTGTGTCACCCATGTCGTAATCCAGCAAAGGTACCATTGGTACTGTGGGATCAGCCTAGGATGCAGGCACTGAGGCCAAAGGTTCAAATGGACAGGAGGCGTCAGCTGCCCATCTGAGCCTGGTCCCCAGGCCATTTGCTGCTAACATCTGTCCAGTGCTGCCCAGCTGACTCATGGGACTCAGAAAGCTCACATTTTATAAGGTCGCTCAAGCACTCTTCACACTCTGCTTGCTGACATACAGGACTGGCATGGCACCGTCTGCCTGGCATGTCACACATGGGTACTTTTTCTTAGGTCCGGCATCCGGACACAAAACCTTAGGCCTGGGCCACAGCTCCCAGC
This sequence comes from Ondatra zibethicus, assembly GCA_004026605.1. NCBI lineage: Eukaryota > Metazoa > Chordata > Mammalia > Rodentia > Cricetidae > Ondatra > Ondatra zibethicus. Next base: position 259,043 of record PVIU01000338.1, on the reverse strand, counting down.
CTAAAAAACTAATAGGGTCTTGCTGTGTACCACGGGCTAGCCCAGAACGTATCGTATATCCCAGATTGGCCTGGAATTCCCTAAGTAACTCAGGCTGATCTTGGATTCATAATAATCCTCTTCCCTTGGCCTCCCAGGCACTGGGATTCTAGGCCTGCTTCACCATACCCAGGGCTCATGGGTAAAAAATCCTGATAGAGCAGCAATAGCTGTCCAGAACACTTTGGACAAAGGGTTCTGTCCCTCTTGATGGACTGACAATACCTGCCACAGGCTAAGATGAAGTGTTGACTGTGGGCTGCGAATTTGCTTAGGTAGGATGTTCACGGGGCCTGTTTCAGTGAACCCTCAAGAAGTTCTCCTAATGTCCCTCTTAGGTGAGATGTCCCAGTAACCTATTTCTGTGAAGATGAGCCCTGAGGAAAAAGCTGCAACAAGGGGTTTTCTCATTGGCTCTGGCTTCCCATAGCCACTTCCTGCCCCAGATAAGGGCTAGGGCCCACACTGGGGTTTATCCATGAGGCCACAACCCTTGTCTGGAGGCCTCAATTCTGAGGACTCCTGTCACAGAGAACAGCACTCTGAGGTCACCTTTCCTAGCCCTGTCCCTGCTTCCCATGACCTCAGCCTACACCCACAGCCAGGCATGACATACATGCAAATTCAGACCTGGTTTATGTGGCTGCCGTGGCAGAACACATGGCTCTCCCTTGAGCATAGTCTGGTTTTAGTTTTCTTGTTTCTTTGAAGGTGCTGGGGACTGGCCTTGAGGCCTTTTTTTTTCTGCTAGACAGACACTCTATTCCCAAGCCACCATCAACCCCATGACGACGTTTTAAAAACAGAAAACTGGGGTTGGGGGGATAGATGGCGCAGTCCTTAAAGGACTTGCAGGGTCTGGGTTAAAAATCCACCCAGGAAATAAAGGCAGTATGACACACCTGTGATCCCAGAACTCAGGAGCCAGAGGGCTGGTCCTGGAGCACTAAGCCCTTTTGCTTAAGCAGGAGTCTTGGGCTCTAGGGCGAGATCTTGTCTTAATAAAAGAAGCAATGAGGCAGATCTCTGTGAGTTCGAGGCCAACATGGTCTACAAGAGCTAGTTCCAGAACAGGCTCCAAAGCTACAGAGAAACCCAGTCTCGAAAAACCAAAATAAATACATGAGCAAATAAATAAATAAATAAAACAAGCAATGATACCTCAGGTTAGCCTCTGGCCTCCACCACACACATGCACACATGCATACACACTGAAAGCAGACACTAGCTAGGTGTAGTGGCTCACCTGTAATCCCAGCACTTGAGATGCTGTGGCAGAAAGAGCACCTTTAGTTTGAGACCAGCCTGGACCATGCAGCAACTTTAAAAAGTTACACAGCAAAAAAATCCCTGTCTCAAACAAAATTTCAGAAACCTAAATGGCTCTCCTGGTGGAATTTTAGGATGTGCAGTGGGTGGAGGAGAACCCGTTTGAGGTTCTCCGTGTCTATAGGGACTGCAGTCCTTGAACAAACCTGGGCTGGTACACACGGAGGCTGGCTGCACCCCACCCGTGTCTGTTTGTGAAGCCCTGAGCAGGCCTCTGCTGTTTCCTTGTGAGACCATCTGGCTCTGATGGGCGGTTCCACTCCACCCTGTTTCCCAAGCCTTCTGGGTCGAAGGACTCCCCACCCAGGGCAGAGGACCAAAGGAAAAGCCTCACGTTAGAAGAGTCGTCTGTCATGCAGGTAAAGTTACAATATAACTGAAGTGTTCTATTGTCGTTCCCCCTGCTGAAAGCATTTGATACTTTACTATCTCTGCTTAGCTCTACCATAGTCAGGCAGAGACGCTTAGTTTCAAACATTTTCTTTCTCCTGTATTACCTGAAAGTTCGACAAAATACACAGGTAAAAAAAAGAAGAGTCGTCTGTGGTCTCAAAATTCCCACTCAGGGAAGGTGGGAGATGTTCTGCAAACTTCTAGAAATTTCCTAAGCAGAGAATATATATGGTGTTTGTTTGTTTTAGAGACAAGGTTTCCCTGCATTGCCCTGGCTGTCCTGGAACTCACTCTACAGACCAGGCTGGCCTTGAACTCACAGAGATCTGCCTTCCTCTGGCACTACCACCTTACTGATCAGGGAAATTTAATGTTCCTAATTCTACGTTCCATAATCCCTCCCCTAAAGGCTTCCACTTGAATGTCTCCAGAAACAGTGAGCTCATCTGGAAGGGTGGCGAAGTCCAGGCATCTTTCAGGTTTTTTTTTTTCCTTTTTGGTTATTTTTGTTTTGTTTGTTTGTTTGTTTATGTGCATTGGTGTTTGGCCTGCATGAATGCCTGTATGAGGGTGTTAGATCCCCTGGAACTGGAGCTACAGACAGTTGTGAGCTGCCATGTGGGTGCCCCCGCGGTCAACCTCGTTTTCTAGTTGTTTTGAGAGGGTCTCAGAAGCCAGCTTGACCTCACACTTACTATGTCGCTGAGGGTGATCTTGGACTCCTGATCTTCCTGTCTCTCCCTCCTGGGCGTTGGGATGATAGGCATGGGCCACCTACTAGGCATTTTCTACTTCTTTTTTGGTTTTTCAAGACAAGGTTTCGCTGGAGCTTTGAACCTGTCCTGGCACTATCTCTTGTAGACCAGGCTGGCCTCGAACTCACAGAGATCCACCTGCTTCTGCCTCCCAGGTGCTGGGATTAAAGGCGTGCGCCACCACCGCCCAGCTCATTTTCTACTTCATTGTGTTTTTATGTAGAAATAAGTCTTCTGCAGTGCAATTTTCCGCGGTGAAATCATTCACTCAGCAAGTATCGCTGCATCGCCCGCTGGGTGACTGGCGCATTTCTAGTCTTTAGAGATACAGGAGTGAACAAAGCAGAGAAGCCCCTGCCTGCCTGGACCTGCTATTCCAGTGGGGGAAAGAACAGCAATAAATAAAGGAGACTTGAGTGTAGTCCACCCAGTGACGGAAAATGCCGTGGAGAAACGCAAGGTGATGAAGACAGCCCATGGGCTGTATGTGCTTTTAACATAGTTAAATAGCTTCATGGTGACATGGAAGAAGCATCCAAAAGATAGGAGGGGTGTAGGTGCCTGGGCATGAAAGAAGAGGGGCGCGGGCAGAGGACACCGTGGTGGGAAGGTGGTTGGACAGACAGAAAGAGCAGGGTCACCAGTTTGGCCCGGTGTGGCGTAAATAAGGTAAGATGGGCACAGGCTGAGGGCAGTGTTGTCTTTACAAAAGATGCTTTTTTTTTTTGTAATGTAAGAAAGTAAATGTTTTCATAAGTAGGAAAAGTTTAGATTCTAGCAGAGACCAAACCCAGGTAAAAGAATAGGAACCTTCCCCCATGCACACACCTGCTCACAGCAAGTCCCGTGACGATGGGCACTGCAAGGCAGGGCCACTGACCTGGGCTTTGCTAGCGATTGGCATGTTCCTCAAGCTACTGGGAGCTTGGCGTCTACAGTCAACTGTGTTAGTCTAGGACGAACAAAGACAGACGGCTGTGTGGGGCCCAGGCTGGAGCAGGGTGGGACAGGTGACCGCGTCCGACAGTGGGAGTAGTTGGCATCCTCAGACCTGGCCCTGGAATGGAGAAGGTGGCCCTGCCCTGCTCGGCTGTGTCCTTGAGCTCTGTGGTCCTTGTCTGGAGTCTCTTGCCTAGAGAGGCCAGTGCAGGGGGCTGGGACTCAGCCTGATGTGTTTGGGTAACCTTCCTGGACAACTACCCAGCCTGGACTGTTGCTCAGGAAGGTGGCAGCCAGTCCCTATCGTAAGCTACCACCAGGTCAGCAGTCCTGGTACTGGAACCAGGGATCTGCTTGATGCCTAAGAAATCCAATAACGCTCAGGTCTGCCTGTGACCTGGGATCTAAGTTTGGCTGGAGGCCCCGACTCTAGGCCTGCTTGGCTACGCTGTGCCTCTTCTGGAGATGGAGTTCCAGCTTCAGGTGCCAACAGGCCCAGAACAGGGAATAAGCAAAGGGCAGTAGGAACAGAGGAGGTGGGGAAGGAAGTGAGGCAGGAGGGGAAGGGGGGGCTGCTGCCAGGGAACAATGACCATGAGTGTGCTTTTCTGTGTGGGTTTATGCACATGGGCGGGGGGGAGGTGCCGAGGGCTAGGCAAGTGTTCTGCCATGAAACTCTATGCACCCAGCCTCACATACGCCCATCTTCAGCCTTGCCAGTCCCAAGCCCAGGCTGGCCTGCCAAGGACTCCGCAAGATCATACAGAACCTTTAGTCTTTCCTCTGCCAGCACCTGACACAGAGTCATTGCCACAGTCATGGACATAGGCCATTATCTCCTAAATGGCATTTGTGTGGTGTGTGTGTGTTTGCTCATTTGAGGTGGGTGAGAGGCGTCCAGGTCACACGGGCCACCCGAGAAAGTACTTCCGGAGTCCAGGTTCCAGCGGGGATGTGACCACCTTGCTTCCCTTCCAGCCACTGCCTTAGGCCCCATTCATTCCAGTACTGGCCAGAGGGAGCGCCCATTGCCAGGAACTGATGGCAAAGACCATAGTTGGGTCCCTGGCCCTGCCACCCACCAGCCATAGTGGTCCCCCAGAGTTAGACAAACAGCTTGAAACTATGACATTTCCTAAACAGGTAGCTTTGGCAAGATATTCAGTGCCCCTAAGACTGAGCAGTGGTTTCTGTCTTCCGGCCGGTTGCCGGGAGATAGGTGGTTTCTTTGTGGTTTTGGAGATTGATCGCAGAGCTGGGTCCAGGCTAGACAAGATCTGCCCCTGAGCTATATAGTATGTCCTCAGCCCCCTTTTCACTTTGAGATAAGGTCTCATTAAGTTGCCCAACTAAGAATTTGCCAACTTTTTTGGCTTTACCTTCCCATGTAGTTGAGATTTCAGGTCTATGACATCAGGTCTAGAACAAGACTGAGTTTTCCAATCTGTGAAATGGGTTATATGTCTTTCACCAGCCTTTGGAGAGGAATAAATAAGACCCTGAGGATATCGCTCAGTTGGTAGAGTACTTGCCTCACACGCATGAAGTCCTGGGTTTGATCTCCAGCATCACTTAAACCAGGCATGGCAATGTTCATTTCCAGTGCTTAGGAAGTGGAGGCAGGAGAATCAGAAGTTCAGAGTTGTTCTCCTCTGCATAGGAAGCTCAAGGCAGGTCTAGGATATATGAGAAAAGAAAAGAAAGCACTTTAATCCCAGCACTCGGGAGGCAGAGGCAGGCGGATCTCTGTGAGTTCAAGACCAGCCTGGTCTACAAGAGCTAGTTCCAGGACAGGCTCCATAGCTACTGAGAAACCCTGTCTCACAAAACCAAAAAACAACAACAACCAAAAACAAAACAAAACAAAACAAAACAAAAAAAACCAAAAAAACAAGAAAAAGGAAAGAAAGAGCCATGTGTGTGAGGCTTGGTGCTTGACGGGTAGGCAACCCACTGCAATTACACTCATTATCAGTCCCGTCAGCATGGCTACCTTACAATTTACTGTTGACATGGAATCTCACTGCCCAAGTTTGCATTTGTGTCTGTGATTGTGTTGGCGTGGATTAGTCCTTTTTAATTGCTGCTGGCGAGCGAGGAGAGAACAGAGGCGGGGCTAATGTGTAAATGATGCTTCGTAGCCAAGTGTGGTCCAAGTGATGTAACAGCCCACTGTGCAAACAGAAGTGAGCAGTAACTCAGACAGAGAGAAGTGGGGAGAACTGAGTCATCGCCCAGGCACATGGCAGCATCCCGAGGCCTGTCTCAGACAAGATCAGCGCTAATTGGTCATCTCTCCGCTAGTAGCAATTTGGTGTCAGCCAGATAACATCATCTGGTTCCATTCAACTCATCGTTCCTCAGCATTTTGCTGTGTTTGCAGTTTTCATTCATTCGTTCATTCATTCATTCGCTTTTGTGATGCTGGACCTCAAACTTAGGACCACACACAGGATCAGCAAGGGCTCTGCCACTGAGCAGTGCCGACTCTGTGTCTGTGTGTCACCTGCATCTCTCATGTAGATATATCGCTAACTGAAGAAAAATGAAATATGAAAAGGTATAAAAATAGATGTGTGTGTTTTTTCAAAATGAAACAATCGAGACCCAAGCATGGTGATACATGCTCATAATCCCAGCATTAGGGAGGAGGAGCAAGAGCGCAACGCTAACTCTAGCTACCTAGTAGAGTGAACTATGAAGTGAAAGCAAACAGGAGGAGAAGTTGCAGGGATAAGAAAGATGCCGTGGAAACTGGTACTGCAACATGGAGGGGACTGCGCAGAGGGCAAGGTTGCTCTGGGTCTGTTGCCTGGTGTGCTCTGACCTCTGTGCCGCTACTCACCTATTCATCGTGCACTGAGTCAGGTAAGAGCGAGGAGCAAGGTATACTTAGTACCGAAAGAGCCAATGTTTAACGGGGCGGTGGTGGTGCACGCCTTGAACCCCAGCACTCGGGAGGCAGAGGCAGGTGGATCTCTGTGAGTTTGAGCTCTGCCTGGTCTACAGAGTGACAGCCAAGGCTACACAGAGAAACCCTGCCTCTAAAAAACAACAAGAAAAAGAAGAGCCAATGTTTAGCTGGTCGTGACCCATAATCCCAGCATTCAGGAGGAGAAGCAAGAGGATCAGGAGTTCCAGGTCCTCTGCAGTCATGTAGCAAATTCGAGGCTAGCATGGGCTACATAAAACCTCCTGTGTGTTGGCACTGGGGAGACTCCGTGATCTACTTCCTGTTAAGGCAGTGGCTCTAAACCTGTGGGTCATGATCCCTTTGAGGGTTTGCTTAAGACCATTGGAAAACACAGACAACTGATGATCTCTGACCACACAGGAAAGAAATGGATGGTACAAGTGGCTAAAGAGGCCACCTGGGAGCCAGGGCAACTGAAGGCCATGCTGACCGTGGGCAGCCATGTGAGGGGACTGGCCTCTCCTTTGTAGGACGACCATGAGCTCCCAGTACTATGAGGAAGGCTGGGTGCCAACCAAGGTGGGCGGGTCCTCTTGAGGACACAACACAGTCAGAGACACCTTGGTGGCTGCCTGGCCCTATGCTGAGCACTTAGTTAATATGATAAGCCAGTACTGTTAATACCATGCCAGAAAAAATGAGGAAATGGAGCCCCAGCGAGGACTGCTCAGGTGCTCTATACCATCTCCTGCCAAGTGTGGAGGGCGGGGGGGGGCATTAGTGAACGGTACGGAAAAATAAGCCCATGTCTCCTGTGATAACACAGGTGAGCAAGACTGCGCCACCCACAGAGTCTGCTTCAGCCAGAGCTCCCTCACACAGAGACAGAAGGCAGGGTGGTATAAGTGGGTGGACTGTCCCCATTCACACTCCCCCAGCCAAATCCCCAGTCCTCTTCTCTAGCCCTCGGTTTCAGAACCTATGAAATGGGGACAATGACAGCTGTGTGTGCAGCCAGCAGCAATGAGGCCATCGTTCTAAGGCGTGAGGATGGTGACCCAGAGCGAGCCAATGAAGGCACGAGCTCCAGCTGGCAACTCAAAGGACCTCTTTGTCTTCTTCGAGAGATGCCCCCGGGGGATGCGGTTTAAGGAGAAGCACCTGATCCACCTACTTGACTGAGCTGTGGGGTCCCAAGCTGCTTTCACCAGCTCTCTTCCTGCAGACCCCACTTTCTAATAGGGGTGTTTAGAGCCTCTCCATCTGCCTGCCCCCCAGGCCAGCCCACACACCTGCATACTGACTGGTGAGAGTCACTGGGTGAGAGTCCCCATGTCATGTCCAGAGGGTCACATATGGTACCTACTATGCAGAAATGTTTTGGGTCCCTATACCTGCCTTTCCACAGTAGACAGATGTGTGTGTGTGTGTGTGTGTGTGTGTGTGTGTGTGTGTGTGTGTGTGTGTGTGTTTGAGATGGGGTCTCTCTAGATAACCATGGCTGTCCTGGAACTCACTCTGTAGAAAACTGTAAAAATAAACAAATGGGACAAATTAATAAAACTCTATACACTATAAAAATTGTCCATTACTTGGAGCACTACATTTGGCATCTAGGCTCTGCCTGTCATGTGCTCTCTGAGTTTGTCCTTGTTACCGTTCTTGTTTCTTCCCACTCTACCCTCTTTCCTCCACGTGTCTATTCCCCAATCCCTGCTCTTGAGGCTCCACCGCACCTTTCCTCTAGAATCTTACACCTTTGCTTCCTTTTTGAGACTTGGCTGAAAGATCATCTGTGCTCATAGGCCTTCCCTGACACTCCAGGGTCAGGCTCTTCCTCCGGGAGGCTCACACAATGATGATGATGGTGACGGTGGTGATGAAGATGATGCAGGATCACATTAGAAGGCCCAGGCTAACTTTGAACTTAGACTCCTCTTGCCTCAGCCTCCTGAGTGCTGGGATTGCACCATGATGCCTAGCAAGTCCTAGATCAAATGCAGGGTCTGTACATGGCAGCAAGTGCCCTTCCTTTGAGCTTCATCCCAAGCCCCTTGGTTATCTCCTAGATGGTGCACGGTGACCTGGACCTGCCTATTGTCAGTCTCCCTCACCACACCTGGGGCACTGGAAGAAGTCCACCATCTGCCGGTGTGCCACCAATGTCACGGTTAGCTTCAGATGTCAACTTGACACACCTGGGAAGAGGAACCCACGAATGAGGAGCTGCCTCCATCCGATCGGCCTATGGACAAGTTGGTGGGTATTTTCTTAATTACTAACTGATGTAAAGGCCCCGCCCACCACTGGGGTCTGGGATGCCATCCTGGACATGTGGTCTTTGGCTAGTATAAGGAAGGTAGCTGAGGGAACCAGTAAGCAAGCAGCGCTCCTCTGTGATCTCTGCTTCATTTCTTGTGCCTCCAGGTCCCTGTCTGCATCCCTGCCATCCCTCAACGATGTACTGCAAAGCATAAGAAGTAAACCGTTTTCTCCCCCAAGTAGCTTTTGGTTGGGGTTTTATCACAGCCATGAACCTAACTAACCTGACAGATGAGTGAACCCCTTACTCTGCTCAGGGCTCCTGAGGACCTTGAGGTCTCCAGTGGTTCAAAGGAATCTGGTCCCCTAACAGAGGTCTGCCACTCACAGGCCTCCCTCCTGGGCCTCTCAGACATGTGTGCCCAGTGTGGCCTCTCAGGTGGGCAGCCGCCTGGAGAGCAGGCTGGCATGGAACTCCGGGCTCTGCTCCCCAGGTGTACCTGCCCCGTGGAGAAAGCGCCACCCTTCCCCAGGTCTTAGCTGACTTTTCCCCTTGCAGTATTTGGTTTAAGGATTAAAGTTAGTAAAGGAACCTGTAATTTCTAGAATCATCTGTTTCTTTCCTGGCTGCCCACACTACATCCATTGTTTTATTTCTGAAGCCCTTGATAATACTGTTCCAGACACGCTGGTTTGATGTCATCTGACAGACTAAGCTTTCCTGAGCCGGAGGACAGACAGCTTCTCCACGACCTCCTGCCCAGCTGTTCCCCACATTCTTGTCCCCTCCTATCAGTTGTGAACCTACCACCACCCCACTTTTGGAGACAGGGTCTCATGTAGTCCAGGCTGATCTCAGACTTGGTTGTAGCTGAGGCTGGCCACTCCTCCTGATGCCCCTGCCGCCATCTCCCAGGTGCTGAGATTACAGACTTGCATCACCATGAGTGGCTTTTATTTTATAAGGGTCTTATGATGTAGTCTGGTTGGTCTCAAACCCAAACCAATCCTCAGCCTCTCTGAGGGCTGGGTCATGAATGTGACCGTCACACCAGGCATTTTTTTCTTTTCAGTACTGCAGGACCTCTCATTATAGCATATCCAATGGGCTACTCCACCAGTGGATTTTCAGAGCAATGTCTGTGAAGCACCAAAACCATAAACAATCGGAATCAGCTTTATTGAAGTATAATTGACATACTGTGAACCGCATCTATTTAAAGTACACAATTTAATATGTTTTGACACATGTGCACACCCATGACAATATTGCACAATCAAGATAAGGAACACGTCCATCACCGGGGAGGCTTCCTCTCGCCCCTCCCTACCCACTTCCCATTCCTAGATCTGCTTTCTAAATACGCCTAACGCTAAGATGTCTCACCCATTTCCCCACGCTAGTCAATACAGCATGATCCTTGGAGTCACCCTGTCTTTTTTTTTTTTTTTTTTTTTTTTTTTTTTTTTTTTTTTGGTTTTTCGAGACAGGGTTTCTCTGTGGCTCTGGAGCCTGTCCTGGAACTAGCTCTTGTAGACCAGGCTGGCCTCGAACTCACAAAGATCCGCCTGCCTCTGCCTCCCGAGTGCTAGGATTAAAGGCGTGCGCCACCACCGCCCGGCGGAGTCACCCTGTCTTTAACATTCTGAAAGTGATGTCCCCAGAAGTCATGAAGATATATAACATCGTTTGCTCTGCACACTAAGTAACCATTGTCAGATTGCCAGATGAGGTGGCTTGGCACTCGAGAGCCATCTGGGTATCCGATTGCCAGTTACGACTCCTAATGCCTCCAGACTGGCACATCCACCTCCCCCTTGTGACCTTTCCATACCTGACTGTGGATCAGAGGTTTCCCTGGGGATGTGATTTTGTCACTGGAAGGGATCTGACACAGTCTAGGAACTTGGGGACGTTACTACTGTGGGGGTTGCATCTGGGGTTGGGACCAGAGAGGTGACCGATGTTGGACAGTGCCCACTCAGCGCCCACCACGGAGACAGTCTGACCTGAGCTGTCAATAGTGTTGAAGGAGAGAAACCCTGGATGGACGGACGACAAACCAATGCAGAAGCTCAAGTGATGGTGGCCAGCTGTTACAGTGGAGGAGGAGGTCACAAAGCTAAAGTTAAGGACCCTGCTGAATCTCAGGTCAGAGGCAGCTCTGCCTTCCTGAGGACAAGCCCTAAGGGAACCAGGGCAAGGCATGCAGCACATATCCAGCAAATGCCTGGCAGACAGGGCTGCACCCAAAGCATTTATTAGATGCCTAATTGTGGGTAGCACTCATTGGGCACAGAAGGGGAGGCTGAAGACATCCAGCTGGCCAAAGGAAGCCATTAAAGCACCAAGTGACCAGGATGTAGAGGAGCCAGCGGGAAAAGGTAAGTGCAGACCCACCCCAATAAACGAGAAAATGAGAAAGGCTAGTCATGTTGGGATCCGGTTCCAACGTGACCAGATATGTCACCACCACATCACTTCTAGCTTGAAGCTCCTCCCCCCACCTACAGACACCAGTTGGCCTGTCATATAAAGGGTTTTTTCCCAAAGTGGTTTAGCTGGAACTGGAAAGTTACTGCCTGGCGTGACAGGAGCCTCACCAGGCCACCAGCAGCCAACAGGGAAGCCGAAGGAACCGGCAGGATGGATCATCGTGGGTTCTCTGGAGGTAGACGGTGAAGTATGGGCAATGCTTTACTCCGTTTTGCATGACTTGAAGCTTGTGCTATTGTATTATAGGAGCTCTGGAGACACTGCTGAAGATTCAGGTAAGAGAAAGAAAGGAAGCAAGCAGAAAGCTGTCCCATCCCTCCAGGGACAGGAAGCACCCTTTATACACACATGCTGTGTATATGGTGACGTAAACCAAGGGTGACTGCTACTGAAGGCTTCTGGGGGCCTTAGGGTGGGGAAGGTTTAAGAGGTAAAGACTCCCGCAGCTCCCTAAGGGGACAAAGGGACTGGGTGGATTTTAGTGCTCTGTGGTTAATTATGGATCAACTTTATCTAAGTATAATGAGAGACTGGCCCCTTACCCTTACCCCCAGCCCTCCAGAGGGCGCCGCTTCTCCCATCTCTAGACTCCAGTCACTCCAGGTCCTAAGGATTCTGTAAAACAGATAAGTGTCCCTGTGGAAGACTTGTCAGAGGCAGCTTAGGTTTCGGGTCAATAGGTAGAAGGTGAGTAGGAGAACAGAACTACAGACAGAACTTATTTCACCGAGGTGAGGCCTTCTGCCTCTCACTAGCCCGAGAAAGACTTCCAGATCCTTGTCAGAGGAACTGCAGCAAATGCAATCTATGTGAACTTCCAAACTGGAGAGGAACGGAGTGGAAGCCGCTGTGGGTTAAGCCGGGCAGCTGCTCAACCTGCTGGGTCCCTCCACATTCCCCTCTCCCTCAGTGAGGTGCCTGTATAGATTCTGTCTCCAACCAGGCAGCATCAGCGGGGAAGGTCACCGAGATGCCTCTGGCCCAACCTCCAAGGATGGGTGGAACCACAGAGACTTTCTTTCTGGGGTGACCTTTTTTTTAGGTCACAGGACAATTGGGAGGGGCACTGGGGGGACTCCCCTGCTAGATAGGGCCAACCCTGTCCCTGTTTCCCCTAAATGGGTGCTGTTGCTCACAGCCCGAGGAAGAACTCTGACTCACTTCCGGCCTCAGTCTCACCACAGGAGTATTGTTCTTCCCAAATGTGCATGGTAGGGGCTCCCCCATAATGGCCCCCACAGTTCCCGGCTCCTTCTAAGAGAAGTCTGGGAGGAGCCAGAAGGATGGACAGACTAATCTCCTGACCTTGAGGACCCTGTGTCCATAGTGTTTTTAAGGGTGCTCAAATTATAACAGACTCCATTAACTGCATACACATTTACAGAAGGGTAAACTGAGGCTCTGGGAATTTAAGGTTGTCATAATACAAAGTAGTGCCACGGGGATTGGAGCCCAACTTTGCTGGATGATTTGCCACATGAATGACTTTAGGAATATATATATATATATATATACATATATATATATATATATACACACACACATATATATACATACTTCTTAGGAATTCATTTATATACATACATACATACATATATATGTATTTCTTTTGGGATTTTGAGACAAAGTGTTAATATGTACTCTTGGCTGGTCTGTCTTAATCCTGCCTCAGCCTCCCCAGTTCTGGGATTACAGGCAAGTGCTACCACTCCTGGATCCTTGGCATATTTAATCTTCCTAGGTCTAAACTCCATCCTCAGAAGAAACAGTCTAGGATGCAGAAAAGATACCTAAACAACCGCTGTGTGAACTTCGTGGGGGTTTGCGGTTCCGATGAAGCCGAACGACATGGAGCCGGCTTAGGATAGTGCCTAGCTCCGAGGATCACTCAGTGGCATTTGTATTAAAGACCCACAAGGAGAGGATGGGATAGCATTTTGTAGCCAGGTTATCTCACAGACAGCAAGAAGGGTTTGGGCAGAGGCTGCTGACGACCTTGGAACAACCCAGCCTGGGAAGTTCTTGGCCCTGTTTCCCCTCTTCTTTCTCAGCTCCGGCAGAATGTCGACCTCGGCCAAGTAGCACAGCCGTTTTCTAGGGCAGGAACCCAGGGAGGGAAGGGTTCTGGCTGGTATATTCTAAGTAGCTTGGAGTGAAGCGCTGCCAAATCTGAGGCCTGCTAAGTTGTGTGACTTAAGGAAAATTATTTAAACTTTGTGTGCCTCAGTTTCCTTATCTGTAAAGTGGGATTAATAAATCAGCCTGAACGGATTACGTGGATTAAAGAATGTACATAAGGAGAAGATAATGTGAACTGATTGGCCCAGTGCCTGGCTCTCCGTTGTTGCAGGGGCGGGGGCGGGGGGGAGACCAAACATAAAAGGGGGTGGGCTATTTCTGTTTATCCACCTGTCTCTACAGAAGCAAATAAAAGTCTGCCTCCTCTAGCAGGAGGCGCGAGGGCTGCCCTGCCGCCGCCGTGAGGTCCGACCAGTGAGGGAGTGGAGTTGCCCCAGGTCCGCCATCCCAGGGCGCTTCCCGGGACTGTCCCCCAAACTCAGGGCTCTGGAGCCGGGACCGCGGGGAAGGCAGGGCCAGCCTGGGCTCCCCACGACTCCCGGCCCCTTCCCTCGCCATCCCGCCGGCGTCTCCGAGACCGCCTGCCGGGGAGTTCGCGGGGCCGAGAGCCGAGCCCGGCGCGGACCGAGGGGCCTGGGGGAGGCGCGCAGGGGCCGCGCTCCTACCCGCCCCACGGCAGCCGCAGCCAGGGCGCCCTTAAGGCCGCGGGGCCCGCCGCGTGGGGCGCTCGGAACGCTCGCCCGATACGGGCGGCGAGCGGGCCGGGCCGGCGGCGGCCGCGGAGCGCGGAGGTGGCGCCGCGAGGGGGAGGGGCGCGGCGCGGAGGAGGAGGAGGAGGAGCCGGGGCCGCCGCCGCCGCCGCCGCCGCCGTGACAGCGGCCCGAGTAAACAAGCCGCGCCGCCGCGGCCGGGCCGCTGCCCCCGCCCGCGCCCGAGCCCAGGCCGAGCCTTGCCCTGGTTGCCGGCCGGGCCGAGGCCGCGCCGCCGCGCCTCCCCGCCTGCGCGCCGTGACGCCGCTGCCGGGCGCGGGGACCGCCCGAGCCAGGCCCCCGCCGCCGGGCTCCGCGCTCGGCCGAGGGCTGCTCGAGCAGCCGCGGCCGGCGCTAGCCCGGAAAAGTTTCCCCGCCCGGGCTCCCCAGGGTAAGCGGCGAGGGCGCGCGGCCCCGGGGCCGGGAAGGCGGCGCGCCGGGGAGCCGGGCCCGGAGCTGGCGTGGGGGGTGGTGGGGAGGGAGCGCGGAACCGGGCGGCGCAGCCCCGGGCCTCGCCGGCCGCCGGGCTCTGGCCGCGGGTTCCCGGCCGCCGCGGTGGGAGGACGGGAGCAGCGCAGTCCACCTGAGCGCGGGGCTTGGGGCCCGCGCCGGTACTTTTCCGCTGGGGCCGGGGCGAGCCCTCTGACCTCAGGAAACGCCGGCGGGGCCCCTGCTGGGGCGGGCCGGGCAGAGCATTCCGAGGGCGCTGGGTGCTCACGCCTGCCCCGCCGACCTCCGGGGCCCCGGCGGCTCGGGCCTGTGCCCCCCCACCCCCGCGGGACGCGCTCCTGGTAGGGACACGGGGTCCTCGGGCGGAGGACCGCACACCTGTGCGGCCGGAGCAGCCGGGGGCGGGATCGGCGGACGGGCGCGCGCAGGCCGGCTCGGGGAGGTATGGGTTTGCCTCCTGCCGAGGCCTGGCGGAGGCCCCTGCTGCCCCCGTCGGGTGGCTTGGTCGTGGGGCGGCCTGCTTGCCAGACAGGTCTGACGGCAGACGCTGGTCTGGTCAGTGCCTACTTTCCCCACCGCCCCTGGTCCCTGGCGCCTGGGGGAAGGCGACTTTCATCCCTCTGGAGCGCTTGGGGTTCTCTTTGACTTAGGAAGTACCAAGGCAATGCAGGTGATGTGGCCCAGGGAGGGCCTGTGGCTGCTGGCCAGGTGTGGGCACAGCAAAGGAGAGTGGCCAAGCAGATTCGGTGTTTGTTTCCTATATTGGGCTTCTATCTAAAATGTAAATTTTTAAGAAGAAGATTCGTTTGCTTAAAAAAAAAAGTTTTAAAGCCGCTGGCTTTTAATAGTTTTTAACCACCAAGGAAACTGAGGCCCAGAAAGAGGAAATGACTTGTGTAAGATCACATAAGGAACAGGACTAGGAGTTAGAATTCCATGGGAGTGTGTGTGTGTGTGCCGGTAACAGAACCTGCCTTGGGGTCTCTGCTGGACCGGGTTTCCTGGCAGTCTTCCGTGACCTGCTCTGGCCTCAGCCAGGTCTCCAGGCCCGGGGGAAACAACAGCCACACCTGGTGGTTGGTGCAGTTCTGATACCTGGGCTGGTTGTCTCTGTTGGCAGGTTCTAGGGAGGGAGAAAAAGACTTTGCCCAAGAAAACAGCTAGGGACAGCGCCAAGGCTCAGTCTTTAGCCGGGCCCCAGAGCTGACCCAGAGAAGCTAGAAATATATCCAGCCTCCTGGTTCGAGACAACTGGGACTCAGAGGGTGAGTCAGAGTCTGGGATGGGGGTGGGGAGAAGCGTGTTCATTCATTGTTCTCAGCTTGTGGGTGTGGGGGGAGTCCTCCCTCTATGTCAGATGTTGAGGCAGGGTTGTCTGATGTCTACTGTCCATAGCCTACCCTTGCTGTAGGTGAGGCCACTTACACCTTTCTTGGGAGTGGGGGGATTCCCATCCTGTTCAGTTGTGCCTGAAGCTTGGGTGCTTGCTCGTGTGGACTGCTGCAAGGTAATTAAATAGTTGGTTAATCACCTCTAACACCATGCAGTTGTGGCTCCATCTACAGTTTGACAGAATCTGGGCTAGACCCAGACAGACCCGGCCGGAATTCAGAAGCTGTAGGCAGGCCTCCCAACTCCGGGCCTGGAGTCTGCCTGGTGTCTAAACCCAAGAGGTTTAGATGTCACAGGAGAATAGGCCTTGCTTCCATACGATTTTGCCTCTAAGCCCCACATCTTCTTAAATGAGGGCTTGGTCCCTTTACCCCTTAGCACTGGAGCCTCTGATTAACCATAAATAGTGGCTTTATCTCCCAAGGGGACAGGGAACTGTAACTCCCAGGCATGTCTTGGGAGCCCTTTGGACTCTGGCCTTCGGGCATGGATTCTGCATTGTGGATGTCTCCTGCCATCAGCTGTCAGGTTATTTTGGTGTAAACTGAAAATACTTCAGGAATTGTGTGTGGAGTCCCCTCAGCCCATGGGGTGAGACAGCAGCGGTTAGGGAGGCCTGTTGTAGCTCCTTGAGAATCCGAGCAGATCTGTCCTGCTCCCGGGACAGTGTGCGCTGAGCTGAGGTACATTCATGTCACCATCTGGGTGAATGGCCACCTCTGGGGCTGGGACTCTGGAGTGGCGGGGAGGTGCGGGGAAGCGACATCAGGAGCCTTGAGCAGACGCAAAAACTTGGCCCTGAGACAGGATACCCCCAGCAGCCTACTGGAACCTTCCCCTAGCTTCCACCTACCCCAGGAGCTTGGCTTGTGGTTAGCCGGGGGCCCTTTCTGGGACAGTTATGTGGCCCCTGGTAGAGAGGTCTTGCTGTCTGTTTGCTGAAGGAGGAAAAACAACACTCAGGACTATTGATTCAGCCTCACCTTGGTGCTCCTGGCTCAGCAGCCAGTGTTTGCCCTGACTGCCCGGCTCAGATTACGCAAGGTGGTGGGTCAGGAACTAGTGAGGGGGCAGCTCTGAGCCCTGCCTCTAAAGATGGCTGTCATCTTAGTCCTAGAGGGAGGTGAAGCCTCAGGAATCCCTTGTGTTCAGAGCGTGGTTTCCCAGCCTCCCTCCCAACTTAAGTCACCCACTCTTTGCTCGCAGGGACTCTGTTTTCAAAGAACTCCCATAGCTAACCGTTTTTGCTGAGCCAGGATACCCTAATGAGCTGGGTAGACCCTGTACGTTTTTAAAGAGCTAGAGTGTTATTCTTTTATAAAATATACCTAGGTGTGAACATACGATAGCACAAAGACAAAAAGTAACAGTTCCTGCTCAGAATCCTCACCATCTCCAGGGAACCATTGTTAACATTTCAGTGGGTGCCTTTCCAGATTTTGTTTTGGTTTTGTATAAACATGCATCTATAGTTTTAAGAAAACAAAATGGAATCCTGTGTACATGCCATTTTATAATGTATCTTTCTTTCCTTGGCTATTGTTTGTTTTTATTTTGAGTGACTCAAGGCTTGTATTCTTTATGGAGAAGGCTTGTGAAGGGAGATGGTGGATCCATGTGTCTGTTTGGCTGACCTTTAGGGGCAGGGGCTGGATTCTTCCAAAGACATTTCGGGGGTTTGTGGAGTGTGCGTGTGTCTGGTGAAGCTGGGGATGTTGGATCCCTTGGAGCTGCAGTTATAAGCAGTTGTGAACCATGCAATACAGGTGCTGGGACCAGCCTGGTCCTTCTCAGGAGCTGTGTGTGTGCTCTTACCACAGAGCCAGCCCTGACCACTGTTTTGTTGTTGTTTTTGGTTTGTTTGTTTGTTGTTTTGAGGCCTGCTCTCTTCCCAAGCCTGAAGCTTGTGAATTTGGATAGGTTGGCTAGCCTACAAGCCCCAGGGATCCTGGTGTCTCCGAGCCGCCCCGTGCAGGAGTTACTGGTGCAGGCTGCCAAGCCTGCTTTTTATGCGGGTCCTGGGGCTCTAAACTCCTGGTCCTTATGCTGGGGAAGCAGTAGCTGTCCTTACTGAGCCATCTTCCCAACCCTCAGGGTTTGTTTTATCCACCTCCTCTGAACCGCCTTTTAGCCTAAGCATTGAAGACAGGAAAGCAGTATTAGTGTGTGATGAGAGCGACTGACTTGGCATCCTTTCTTGTGCCCTCAGAGCCGGCCCTCATCCTACCCTCATCCTGCCCATCTCGGCCCCATGCCCCCACCAGTCAGCTCCGGGCCCCCGGCAGTGAGCAAGCACGTGGCAGCCAAGGCCCTGTGACCAGGCCAGGGAGACGGGAGCTCCGGGGTCCCAGTCATCTGCCCCCCCATGGAGCTGAGGCCCTGGTTGCTATGGGTGGTAGCAGCAGCAGGAGCCTTGGTCCTGCTAGCAGCTGATGCTCGTGGCCAAAAGGTCTTCACCAACACTTGGGCTGTGCATATCTCTGGAGGCCCAGCTGTAGCCGACAGCCTGGCACGGAAGCATGGGTTCCACAACCTGGGCCAGGTAGGTTTCTTACCTGGCCTGTTGGTGTAACTTCAGGAGATTGCCCCATGGTGAGGAGGGTGGAGGGCAGGGGCTTTTGCACCATAAAGCAGTTTGTCTTCCAGGACATCTGAACAAGAGGCAGGTTCTGGGTGACTGGGATGGGATCTGTGGCATTGCTCTGTTAGTGGGCTTTTATCGTAAGTTGCTTAGAAAGCCCAGCACATCTAAATGAGGGTGTCCCTCTCTATCCCCTGCCTATTATCGTGGGTCTTAGCAGCGAACAGATGCCCCCCCACACCACTTGTCTTTGTGAGCTCCCCAGCAGCCTTGTCCACCCCCTGTCATCCTCCCCCAGGGACTGCCAGATGGAAGGCCCATCTCAGTTTCCCTGCTTTATTACAGATCTTCGGTGACTATTACCACTTCAGGCACAGAGCGGTGACAAAGCGGTCCCTGTCGCCTCACCGCCCGCGGCACAGCCGGCTACAGAGGGAACCTCAAGTAAGTGTGGCCCTGGCCCTTCTGGCTCCCATCCCCTTCTGTTCTGAGCGCCCCCAACACTTCGCACCCCCCCATACACACACTTACATCATCTACATCATTCCTAGGTAAAGTGGCTGGAGCAGCAAGTCGTAAAACGAAGAACCAAGAGGGACGTGTATCAGGAGCCCACAGATCCCAAGTTCCCCCAGCAGTGGTACCTGGTATGCTGCCTTTCTGGGTTCTGGTCTTCCCACCACTGGGAGGGGCTGTGCGTGGATGAGGCTCACTCTGAGGCTTCTGATTCTTCCCCCCTTTTCTCTGCCTCTATCCCACTGGGTCTCAACCTTCCCAGTGCTGCAGCCCTTTAGTGCAGCTCCTCATGCTGTGCTGACCCCAACCACAAAATTATTTCATTGCTACTTCATGGCTGCAGTTTTGCTACTGTTATAAATCATAATGTAAATAATTAGGAGCTAGAGGGTTGTGGGGGTCATGACCTGCAGGTTGAGAACCCCTGCTCTAGCCTGTCCTGCCTTCCCGGAGTCTACGTGCCAGGTGGAAAGCAGTAGCGGCATTTTAAGAACTGGAATGAGGGGCTGGAGAGATGGCTCAGAGGTTAAGAGCACTGGCTGCTCTTCCAAAGGTCCTGAGTTCAGTTCCAGCAACCATATGCTAGCTTACAATCTATAATGAGATTTGGTGCCAGAACATAATACATAATACATATGTACATAAATAAATAAATAAATCTTTTTTTTTTTTTTTTAAAAAAAGAACTGGAATGAGTAGAGATAGAGGTTTGAGGGTGGAACGGGTTCTCTGAGTTAACAACCAAATATTTCTGGTAATGAACTGGTGTCTCTGCAGTCTGGTGTCAGTCAGCGAGACCTGAATGTGAAGGAAGCCTGGGCACAGGGCTTCACAGGTCACGGCATTGTGGTCTCCATCCTGGACGACGGCATCGAGAAGAATCACCCTGACTTGGCAGGCAATTATGTGAGTAGTGGAGAAGAGTGGTTGTGACCCTTGGGCAGGGGCCTCTGGGGCCTGTTCTGTCATCTCTGGTTAGCAGCTCCTGATGAAGGCCTGTTCTTAACAGGATCCTGGAGCCAGTTTTGATGTCAATGACCAGGACCCCGACCCCCAGCCTCGGTACACACAGATGAATGACAACAGGTGAGGAGTGCTCAGTCCTGGCCTCTGAGCCTCTGCTTCCCTCTCACCCATTGAGGACTCAAGGGTGAGTCTGATGTCGCATGTCCCACCTAACTGCAGTCTTTCTGGGCGTGGTGGCGGATTCTTTTAATTTAACCAGCACTTGAGAAGGAGATGTTGGCAGATGCCTGTGAATTTGAGGTCTGGTCTACATAGTGAGTTCCAAGCTAGCCAGGTGCATAGTGGCTATGCAATAACAACAAGGGGTTGGTGGTGGCGCACACCTTTAATCCCAGCATTGGGGAGGCAGAGGCAGATGGGTTTCTGTGAGTTCCAGGCCAGCCTGATCTACAGAGTTAGTTCCAGGACAGCCAGGGCAACACAGTAAAACTCTAAAACAAACAACCCCACAACCGAGTCTTCGTTTTTTAGTCCCAGTCATCCAAGGGAGTTTTAGTTTTGGTCTTTTGAGACATGGTTTCCATATGTAGCCCTGACTATCCAGGAACTTGCTCTGCAGACCAGGCTGGCCTCAAACTGAGATCCACCACACCCAGATCCAAGGGAGGTTTTGATCGGAGCAAAGAGGACTACAGGCCCCATAGGGGAAGTGCTGTGCACACACAGGGATGATGGATGTAGCTCAAGGTCCTTTCTGATTCTTTCCACTCTTCAAGCTCTATCTGCTACACTCTGTCCACCCACACTAATGCTGTGCTCTCGATCCTGGCAGGCACGGCACTCGGTGTGCAGGTGAAGTGGCAGCAGTGGCCAACAATGGTGTCTGTGGTGTAGGTGTAGCTTACAACGCCCGAATTGGAGGTGGGTATGAGCCTTGGCCCTGTGTCCACATTGAAGGTAGTAGGGACCTCTTTGGAAGTTTTCTCTGCCCACGGCCACCTTCCACAGTGGATCTTTAGGCAGCATGCTAGTCTATGGGAGGTCCTTAGCAAACAGAAAAGCTGGAACCCCAGTGCTGGTTGCATAGTAGAGCAGGTAGGGTTCTGTTAGCCAACGTCTCCCTTACTCAGCACAACCTCTTGGATCCCTTGCTCCTCTGAGCCCCAGACTCTTTCTAGTGAAGAATGTGTAGTCTTGGGGAGAAGGTCACATCCTCTGTCCTCTTCTTTGGGTCATGTTTGTGAAAGGCAGTGGTAGACAATTGATGGGGCCTTTGGGTTTCCCAGCACTGGCCTCTCCTCTTTCTTGCTCCTCCCTGGGGTTCAGGCTGGGCCTGTGCCTACGGGTACCCCTGGCAGCTGGACCCATGCGGCATCCCTTTTCCCACCCCCTCTGCGGCCAGGGGTGCGCATGTTGGATGGCGAGGTGACTGACGCAGTAGAGGCTCGTTCGCTGGGCTTGAACCCCAACCACATCCACATCTACAGCGCCAGCTGGGGCCCTGAGGACGATGGCAAAACCGTGGATGGGCCGGCCCGTCTCGCTGAGGAGGCCTTCTTTCGGGGAGTTAGCCAGGTGAAATGGGGGTTTAGTGCCAGCCCTGGAAATCAGGCTGGCTAAATTCTCTTTTCCATTTGCTCTCTTCCTTGTTTTTCTATTTTAGATACTGTTTTTTTTTTCTTTCTCTCTCTCTTTTTTTTTTCTTCTTTTTATCTTTTGGTTTTCCAAGCAGGGTGTAACAGCCTTGGCTGTTGTGGAACTCCCTTTGTAGACCAGGCTGACCTTGAACTCACAGAGATCCACTTGCTCTTGCCGAGTACTGAGATTAAAGGCATGAGCCACCACCTCTTGGCCCTTGTTTTTGAGACAAGGTCTTCCTATGAGGTTTTGACTGGCCCAGAGTTTGCCATGTAACCTTGTAACCCAGGCTAGCCTTAAACTCATGACTCTGCTGCTTCAGCTTCTGACGTTGAGATTACCGGTGTGCACCACCATGCCTCCTGGCTTCTGTGTTTAATTTTAATATTGAAAAAAGTGGGGGCTGGAGAGATGGCTTAGAGGTTAAGAGCACTGGCTACACTTCCAAAGGTCCAGAGTTCAATTCCCAGCAACCACATGGTGGCTCACAACCATCTGTAATAAAATATAGTGCCCTCTTCTGGCCTGCAGGGACATATGCAGGCAGACCATTGTATACTTAATAAATAAATAAATCTTTAAAAAAAAAAGTTTAAAAAAGAAAAAAGTGGTAAAATGAAATGTTATAGAGGCCAGAGAGTTGTCCCAGTGGTTAAGAGCACTGGCTGATCTTGCAGAGAACCTGCGTATGGTTCGCAGAACCCACATGGTGGCTCACAGCTGTCAGTAACTCCAGTTCCAGGGATCTGGTGCCCTCTTCTGGCCTCCGGGGGCACCAGACACACTTGTACTACATGTACATACATAGAGGCAAAACACTCATAGAAACATAAATTTTATGGACTGGAGAGATGGCTTAGCAATCAAGAGCACTGGCTGCACTTCCAGAGGACCAGAATTCAATTCCCAGCACCCATGTGACAGCTCACAACTGTCTGTAACTCCAGTTCCCGGGTATCTGGCACCCTCATATAGACATACATGCAGGCATAACACCAATGCACATTAAAAAATTTTTAAACTAAATGTTATTAAAATATTAAAGAATTGGAGAGTGACAACGTACCTTTGAATAAGGTCCTGATTATTTATTTTTTGGTTTGTCGAGACAGGGTTTCTCTGTGTAACAGTCCTAGCTGTCCTGGAACTAGCTCTGTAGACCAGGCTGGCCTCGAGCTCACAGGGATTCGCCTGCCTCTGCCTCCTGAGTGCTAGGATTAAAGGCGTGCGCCACCACTGCCCGGCCAAGGTCCTGATTTTTTAAATTTTATATGTATAAATGTTTTAATGGTTTGCATGTATGTGTACCGCATGCACACCTATTGAAGTCCCTGAAACTGGGATTATGGATGGCTGTGAGCCACCGTGAGTCCTGAGAATCAAACCCAGGTCTCTGAGAGCAGCAGGTTCCCTTAACTGCTGAGCTAATTCTCCAGCCCTGACTTTTTTTTTTTATTTTTAAACTGGGGCAAAGAGGGGGCTGGAGAGATGGCTCAGAGGTTAAGAGCACTGACTGCTCTTCCAGAGGTCCTGAGTTCAATTCCCAGCAACCACATGGTGGCTCACAGCCATCTATAATGAGATCTGGTGCCCCCTTCTGGCATGCAAGCATACATGGAAGGAATGTTGTATACATAATAAATAAATCTTTAAAAAAAAAAAAAACTGGGGCAAAGATTGCAGTGTTATATTAAGCATAGACATTACATATTTTAGGCAGGTCCTCTGCTGTGGAGCTGCATCCCTGTCCTGAGACCATGGGTTTGATCTCAGCACTACCACAGATAATACGTGACAGGGTCTAAGAGAGATGGCTTGGCAGGTACAACATCTGCACACAGCTGGATGACCTGAGTTCAAGCCCCAGTGCCCAGTGTGGAAGGAGAGAACCAGCTTCACGTAGTTGTTCTCTGACCACCACATGGGCACCATGGCATGCACAACCAGAGCACATATCATATAGTGATTGTTTGAGTTTAAGAGACAGGAAAAAAAAATCCATTACCCCATCCTGTGGGGGTCACCACTCTGAGCATTTTGGTGGTGAACCTAGCCTGCTTTGATCTGATGCCCAAACCTAAGTGTGCGCTCATACTGATGCATAGGGGTCTTTAGGTGGATCCGGAAGTGAGCTGAGACCCCAGAGATGGAGCTCCCATCCTCCCAGGCTGCTGTAGCTTCTTCCTACTGCACCTCTGTTCCCCGTATTCCCCGCCCCTCCAACTCATGCCCCATCTTGAGTAACGTTGGCCTACTTTGTTTACAGGGTCGCGGGGGATTAGGCTCCATCTTCGTTTGGGCCTCGGGGAACGGGGGCCGGGAGCATGATAGCTGCAACTGTGACGGTTACACCAACAGCATCTACACCCTGTCCATCAGCAGCGCCACACAGTTCGGCAACGTGCCCTGGTACAGCGAGGCCTGCTCCTCCACGCTGGCCACCACCTACAGCAGTGGCAACCAGAATGAGAAGCAGATTGTGAGTCTTCCCCAGGCTTGGGAACTGGGTCAGGAGGCTTCTTGTTCTCTGCTCAGGGCCCCATTAGATCTCATTTCCCCTCATCCTTTTGGGGCCGGGTAAGAGTGGCCTAGGCCCTGTGGAATGTGCACTGTGAGCTGCGCTCCTCCTAGACTCTTGAGGGCTACAAAACCACCTCTGAACCCCTGAGAAGTAGAGTCTCCCTGAAAACCTGCCTTGTACTCCAACCTGATTGATCCACCTTAATCCTTGAGAAACTTGACCCTAGAAGGGGCTATGCATGTTAGCAAGGTAGAAGCTGGGACCCAAGTGTCTTGACTTCTGGGGTACTGAGTGCTATAGGCAGGACAGGCAGGTGGCTCCTTTACTCCCCCAACATCCATCATGGTTTTCTACACCATTGTCCCCTGGTAGGTGACAACTGACTTGAGGCAGAAGTGCACAGAATCTCACACAGGCACCTCAGCTTCTGCCCCGCTGGCAGCTGGCATCATTGCTCTCACCCTGGAGGCCAAGTAAGTGGGCAAGCAGCCCCTGCCTCAGCAGCGCTCTCTGTAAAGGAGCTATTTTCTCCTGCCGTGTTCCAAAAAGCCTGACCCTTAGACTTTCCCTCCTTTTCAGTAAGAATCTCACCTGGCGGGACATGCAGCACCTGGTGGTACAGACCTCAAAGCCAGCCCACCTCAATGCTAATGATTGGGCCACCAATGGTGTGGGCCGGAAAGGTGAGGGATGGTGACCCAGAGGTTTAGGGTCTGAGGTAGGGGACACTCCTACTTCCCTATTGACCCTTCCCTGTCTCTGCAGTGAGCCATTCGTATGGCTATGGGCTGTTGGATGCAGGTGCCATGGTGGCCCTGGCTCAGAACTGGACAACAGTGGCCCCCCAGCGGAAGTGCATCATTGACATCTTGGTGGAACCCAAGTAAAAACTGGACCCTGAGTGGGAGGGAGCAAATGGGGCCTGAGAGTTCTGGGGCGCCCGCGGGCCACTCTTGTCCTGCTGACTCACGTGGTGCTTTCTGCGTAGGGACATTGGCAAACGGCTCGAGGTGCGCAAGTCTGTGACGGCGTGCCTGGGCGAGCCCAACCACATCACCCGGCTGGAACATGCTCAGGCACGGCTCACCCTGTCTTACAATCGCCGTGGCGACCTGGCCATCCACCTTATCAGCCCCATGGGCACTCGCTCCACCTTACTGGCTGCCAGGTGCTCACCATGTCCCCTTTGCACTCTCGCTTCCAGTTTGTTGTCACTTCATCTCCAAGACTCCAGCAAGCATCAGTGACACTTGAGGGAGGGACAGCTGTGTCCTCTGGGACTCCCTCATCACAGGAATCCTTGCCTGAGACCCATTTTTCATACCAGTTGTGTGTGTCCCCTTATGAAATAGTCCCCTGGTTAAGAACATCTGGGAAACAGCCTTCCTGGAAAGCATTTCCAGTCTATGAGGTGGCCTCTTGGGAAGAATGCATATGTCCCATGTCATGGGCTAGGTGTCCCCTCTAGACCTCAGATGGCTACATGGAACTCTCTTCCTCCAGACCCCACGACTACTCCGCTGACGGGTTTAATGATTGGGCTTTCATGACAACTCATTCCTGGGATGAGGACCCCTCTGGCGAATGGGTCCTAGAGATTGAAAACACCAGCGAAGCCAACAACTATGGTATTGGAGTGGGGGTGGGGAGCTGCTGGGCTCTAGGCTGTTGGCATGGTGCCCACGCCCTTGACCCTTGCCTCTTACCAACTCCGGAATAGGGACGCTGACCAAGTTTACACTCGTCCTATATGGCACAGCTTCTGAGGGGCTCTCTACACCTCCTGAAAGCAGCGGCTGCAAAACTCTCACCTCCAGCCAGGCCTGCGTGGGTCAGTAGTGGATGTGGTTAAGGCTGGGAAGGTTGCGTGGATGGGATTGGAATGGTGGAGTCAGAGGGGACAATGATGGTCAGGCACCTAAAGGAAAAAGGCTCCTGGGGGACTGTAGGTCCACTGTGACTGGACCTTGGGTAGAGAGCTCAGTGGCTTAGAGGCTTGCAGTGCCCTTGACTAACGCTCCCCTTCCCCTCTTGTGCTGGCAGTGTGCGAGGAAGGCTTCTCATTGCACCAGAAAAGCTGTGTCCAGCACTGCCCAGCAGGCTTCACACCCCAAGTCCTCGATACACACTACAGCACTGAGAACGATGTGGAGATCATCCGTGCCAGCGTCTGCACCCCCTGTCACACCTCATGTGCCACATGCCAGGGCCCAGCTCCCACAGACTGCCTCAGCTGCCCCAGCCATGCCTCCCTGGACCCTGTGGAGCAAACCTGCTCCCGGCAAAGCCAGAGCAGCCGAGAGTCTCGGCCTCAGCAGCAGCCTCCTGCACTGCACCCGGAGGTGGAGGTGGAGCCCCGACTGCAGGCTGGGCTGCTGCCTTCTCATCTGCCTGAGGTGGTGGCCGGCCTCAGCTGCGTCTTCATCGTGCTGGTCTTCGGCACTGTCTTCCTGGTCTTGCAGCTGCGCTCTGGCTTCAGCTTCCGAGGGGTGAAGGTGTACACCATGGACCGTGGCCTCGTTTCCTACAAGGGGCTGCCCCCTGAAGCCTGGCAGGAGGAGTGCCCATCTGACTCAGAAGAGGATGAGGGCCGGGGCGAGAGGACCGCCTTTATCAAAGACCAGAGCGCCCTTTGACAAGCCCACTTCCACCCCATCAAATTGATCCCTTCCTCGGGCACTTTTTAATTCACCAAAGTATTTTTTTATCTTGGGACTGGGTTTGGGCCCTATTTGGGAGGTTAGAGGGGCAGACACTGCTTCCTACCCCACCCTTGGGCCTACCTATTTGCCTGAGGTGGGGACCCAGGAGCCTCACCCCCTCCCACCCTTCCACGTGGAGAAGGAGTAAAATCTTTAGGGCAGCTTCCAAGGCCCAGCTGGAGTTCTGCGGAGTGAAGAGGGGCAGCCTTTCCCTGGGCCCAACCGGGCTGCAGCCCTGCCCCTTTCCTGCCCCTCAGAAAGCAATAATGGTCCCCATCCAGGCAGCAGGGAGGCTGGCCGGGAGGTACCTCTCCAAGGGCTTTTGCATCCCCTGACCCTCTCTAGCTCGTGGATGAGCCTCCACAGACGCTGCAGGTGTAGGAAGGGACCAAAGCAAAGCAGGCACTGTCCAGCTCCAGCGTGCCCATCCTTACATGCTCTCAGCCTGCCTCTGCACTCCAGGCCGAGCTGGGCTGGCACGGGCCAAACTAAAGCTCTGGGGGCCTTATGCTGGTGTCCTGACCATCCTGTCTATGACACCCTTCCCCCCCCCTGCCAGGGCCCTGTTTTCTGAGCCCGGGGCTGCCTGGGCTGTTGGCACTCACAGTACCGGAGCCCCTGGGTGGGTGATGGGAAGGGACGGTGGCCCAGCCGGCCCCTCCCGCCTCCCACCCGATGCTGCTTTCCCCTGTGGGGATCTCAGGAGCTGTTTGAGGATATATTTTCACTTTGTGATTATTTCACTTTAGATGCTGATTTTTGTTTTTGTATTTTTAATGGGGGTAGCAGCTGGACCATTGACCTCCTCACACCCATGCCCACCCTTGCCCTTCCCATGGCTGCCCAGCCATATTACTGAGGAGTAGGGAAAAACTAAGCCCCATGTCCTGAAGAGGCAGGCTGGCCAGGTGGGCTCTAGGAAGGGGGGTTATGGTAAGGGGGGGTAGACTGACATCTGTGTTTCAAATGGGGTTGTGCCAAGGGCTTATGGGTCGCTGGCTCTCCAGTGCCAGGGGTGGGCAGGTGGCGGCACCAAGCCCTTTCTAACACTGTGCCCTGGTGGAGAAAGCATTGCCTATGATGCCCCCCAAGCCCTCTCTTTTGATGTGCCTTTTGCACCCCTCCCATTAGGACAATCAGTCCCCTCCCACCTGGGACCCCCTTTTTCTTTTCCCTAGCCTTTCCTCTGGTACCGAGCCTACCTGCCCAGGGGTGCCCCTTCTGCCCACCCCTCATGGCCATCCCGGCTGGTTTTGTAAGATACTGGGTTGGTACACAGTGATTTTTTTTCCTTGTAATTTAAACAGGCCTGGCATTGTTGGTTCTATTTAATGGACACAAGATAATGTTAGAGGTTTTAAAGTGATTAAACGTGCAGACTATGCAAACCAAATCTGGCCTCTGGCGCGCTTCTCTTGCTCTTCCCAGGACCCTTTACTGGGTTCAGCTGGGAACTGGGGGCCAGTTTGGCTCAGTGGTGCCTTGACTGCAGGCGGGCCTAAGTCGGAAAGCTTAAATGTCTCAGGGGTCTTGGGGCATCCTGTGCTGAGCAGGTGCGCCTGCTTTGTGGGCAAGGATTCAGCCGCTGGAGATGAGCCTAGAGGGTGGGGCAAGTGAAGTCACCTGGCCACCAGCTACAGAGTTGAGGTCTAAGGGGAGTCTGAGCCAAAACGACTTGTGTGCTTGTTAGTATGTGTGTGCATGCTTGTGCGTGTGCTTGTGCGTGTTAGTGTTGTGTGTGTCTGCTTGTTAGTGTGTGCACTTGTTAGTGATGTGTGTGTGTGTGTTGCATGTGTGCAGCCGGGCAGAAGGGGGGTGGGGAGCTGGGGGAAGGGAAGCCAGGGGACGTCACCGTAACACAAGCTAGTTTGATCTGGGTAGAGAAGCTTCAATTGAGAAATTGCCTTTCATCAGACTGGCCTTTGGGCAAGTCTGGGGAGCATTTTCTTGAGAATGACTGATGTGGAAAAGGTCTGGCATATTTGGGGGGGGGTAATCTGGGGAGGGGAGTTACCCCTTGCCAAGGGTGTATATGAAAGCAAGCCGAGCCAGCCAATAAACGGTGTTCTCCATGGTTACAGGTTAAGCCCCGGCCTCTCTTAAAAGTGAGCTCTAATCCAGAAGTCAGATAACCCCTTTCCTCCCCAAGTTTCTGCCCAGAAATGGAGCTGGATGTGGTGGCGGCGCTCACCTTTGATCCCAGCTTGGGAGGCAAAGGCAGGTGGATCCAGTCTGAGTTTGAATCCAGCCTGGCCAACATATCGAGTTCCAGGACAGCCAGGACTCTTACAAGGGGCAGAGGGGGGATAGCACACTAGGACTGCGTGGTTGGTGGTGCCTGAGCCCCCTGGGAAAGTGCGTCTTTCTCATCAGTCATACCCAGCGCTGACCCAGGCTTCCATTGAGACTGAAGCCCTACCTGGGTACCTGTGCCTGAGAAGCAGGCTTCTGCTCAGGGTATTTGTTTGGAAATTTTCTATTCAAATAGAGGCTGACGCCCGAGCTGTGCTTAGGGAATCCAGAGAAGGGACAGGACTAGGCTTCCCTCCTCTCCTGCGTTCCGCTGACACCTTAGCATGCTGGCGGGACTCAACGTTTGTCCCCAGACTCTGAGCACACTAGGTGCCACTGGGCCCAACTCCTTCTTGCCTGGGGCCTCTCCAGTCCCTCCCACTCCATTTTGGGTTCCTTCTCCATCTTCACGGGACGTCGCAGGGCCCTTGGGAGTGTCTGGTGCACAGGCATGACCATTCTTTGCCGGCCTCCTCCTCCCTTCCGTTTCCGTGCCTCTGTAGGCTGTAGCCCAGGGCGTGCAGAGTGGGGAGGCAGGGGGGCCTGTAAACTCCAGCCCGCCCCTTCCCTGTAGTGGACCCGCCCCGGGGCCTGGGGCGACTGAAATCACGGAGGAGGAAGCTGGTAATCAGGAACTGGGCTGAGTGGATTCTGGGCCTGAGTTGGTCCGCTGCTGCCTGCCCCCGGAGCAGCTGCCCACAAGTTACCGCAAAGATAACTTCACCTTTGCGGTCCAGAAGGTTAGGTAGAGTATGGGCAAGGGGTGGCCGTGGGTGAGAACTGGAAAGGGGCCAAGCAGATGTTCTGGGAGCCTGAAACCTGTTGGGGGTGGGGCTGGGAGCTTGAGAAGGGCAGGAGAGTCCAGTGGCGAAGAGCAGGCCCGCAAACTTGGCACTGTTGAGGACCCTGGTGCAAGATCCGGTACCATCCAGGAACACTGTGGGTGACGGACCCTAGTAGGGATCTCCAGTCTGTTCCTGGAAAAGGAACTACTGGCTCTGGGACCTGGCCCAGCACACAGGAAAGAGCAAGTGCCGTCCCCAGCCCAGGTTGCTCTCTGTACCTCTTGGTTTTTCTGCTGGACAGGACTCCACCCATGTCCTGCCCGGAGCCCTCTTTGACCTTACTAGCCTTTGGCCTCTTTTTCCTGCCCTTCCATCTCCAGCTGCTGCTTTGTCGCCACTGAATGACCTGGTCTCTGTCCCTAGGACACCAATATGGGCTTCTCTTCAGAGCTGTGCAGCCCCCAGGGCCACGGGGCAGTGCAACAGATGCAGGAAGCGGAGCTCCGCTTACTGGAGGGCATGAGGAAGTGGATGGCCCAGAGGGTCAAGAGTGACCGGGAATATGCAGGACTGCTCCACCACATGTCCCTGCAGGACGGCGGAGGCCAGAATTGGAGCTGTGGCCCTGACAGCCACGTCAGCCAGGTGAGCTTCCACTCACCCAAAACCCTTAGAGGTGGGGCTGGAGATGTGGCAAGCCTAGGCTCGAGGGCCGTTGTCACGCTCTTCCTGCTTCCCCATCCCACCCTGTGCCGTAGTCCTGGGCAGAGATCACGAGTCAGACAGAGAACTTGAGCCGGGTGCTGCGGCAGCATGCGGAAGATCTGAACTCGGGACCCTTGAGCAAGCTGAGTGTGCTGATCCGGGAGCGGCAGCACCTGAGAAAGACGTACAATGAGCAGTGGCAGCAGCTGCAGCAGGAGCTCACCAAGGTGGGTGTGCATCCCGAGGAGGACTCTGTCACAATTAGGAGTTGCACAAGAATGCCTGGGGAAGCGGAAGTCACTGGCCGCAGACCTGACTCCAGGATGGCCTGTCTGACCCTGCTGCAGCTTCCTCTTTTTCTCCCCCAGCTCAGGCTAACCTGCTACAGGGCCTGTCCGAGACATCGATCTGTGCCTGAGCAGGAGTATTCAAGTCCAGAAGGGGTGAGGCTAGCCCTTGCCTCAGAGCTCAGTGCAGCTCAGGGGTGAGGGACTTGGGGTGGCTCAGAGTGGCTCCTTCCAGGGCCCCAGAGGCAGAGGCCTGCCGAGGTCTGAATTCCAGTGGCTCTTTAACTATAGGCTGAGGTGTGTGCCCGCTGCTTTGTCTCCCAGTCACTGGTCAGCCTCCCAGTACCACACCCCTTTCAGCGCCACAGAGCTAGGTCTTCCCGTGGATCCACAGCGCCCCCTTGTGGTCCACCTTCCTTTCTCCTAACTGCATCCTAAGTCAAGGGTCTGCCCATTTGTAGGGTCCTAGCCATGCTCGTTTAGGACATGCTCTATGTTTCGATTACAGAATGGAGTAACTTCTGCAGACTCTTTGGCCTACATGCCCGAAATATTTACTAGCTGTCCCTTTAAGATTGGCCAAGCCTATGAATTTAATCAGTAACAATGGGGAAACTGAGGTTCCAAGAAGCAAAATGAAGCTCGCATGCTGTGTCCCAGCACCCAAGCCAGAGAATTGGAATGAGGACTCCGGTCTCTGGCCACCACCTAGTATCCTATTACCAAGGACATGCCATGTAGAACCCTATGCAAATTAAAAATGTGCGAAGTTAGCCGGTTGTGGGCAGCGGGTGGTGGTGGCACACACCTTTAATCCCAACACTTGGGAGGCAGAGGCAGGCAGATCTCTGTGAATTTGAGGCCAGCCTGGTCTATGAAGTGAGTTCTAGGACATCCAGAGCTGTTCCACAAAGAAACCCTGCTCAAAAAAAAAATGTTGTACACCATGATCAGTGGATAAAAAAAAATGTTGGAAATTAAAGCGTTGCACAAGCCAGACCTGTAATCTCACATTCAGGCCACAGAAGCAAGAAGACTGCAGGTTATTCTGGACTATAGAGCAGGACCCTGTCTAAGAAAGAAAAAAAGAAAAAGAAAGAAAACTAAGGGCCACTGAGATGGCTCAGTATGTAAAGGCACTTGTGCAAAGCCTACCAGCCTTAGTTTGATCCCTAGGATCCACACGGTGTAAGGAGAGAAACAATGCTTGCAAGTTGTCTTCTGATTTTATATATGTGCTATAGCATATGCACACCTTCACACACACACACACACACATGTGCAAAGAGCTGGAGAGATGGGCTGAGTGAGTGGTTAAGAGTGCTTACTGCTCTCTCAGAGGATCAGAGTTCGGATCCCAGCACCTACATCAAACAAAGCTCACAACCACCTATAACTTTAGTCCCAGGGATCTAATAGACCCCTCTGGCTTTGGAAGGACATACCTTCCTGTATACACACACATAAAATGAAACACATCTTTGAGATAATAATAATTCAACATGAAGTTGAGTGTAGTGGCTCATGTCTGTAATCCCAACACTCCAGAGATAGGAATGCCACAAGTTACAGGCCAGCCTGGGCTACAGAGTGAGTTCTAGGTAAACCTGGACTAGAGTGAGACCCTACCTCAAGAAAAAAAAATGAGGAAAAAGAAAAGAATTTCAATGCAATAACAACATGAGAGGAAGCCAAGCCTAAGGGGCTTTTGAGGGTGGAGTCATAGGAATATCCATACCTGAGGTCAACTCTACCTGCCACCAGGTAGTTGGGCCCTGTCCCAAATTCCTTCCTGGCCCCTTCAGTAGAACATCTATAACTCAGCTCCTCTGACCCTGACCTCAGCAGCCAGATTCCCCAGAAGTCTCCAGACTCTTCTAGAACCTGACACCATGGATAGCACAACCTTTCCAAGGCTCTACCTCAGCTAGGACTCCCAAGGCTTGAGGCTCAGCCTACCTGCTCTGACCTCCCTTTTCTTCCAGACCCACAGTCAGGACATTGAAAAGCTAAAGAGCCAGTACCGGACCCTGGTTCGCGATAGTGCCCAGGCCAGGCGCAAGTACCAGGAAGCCAGCAAAGGTTTGGGGGCTTTCCTTCCTGACAGGAACAAAAACTCAGACCAGTAGACCTGTCTGCAGGTGCCCAGGGGTAGGGTTGCTGCTTGGGCCTCTGGAATACCAACCCCCTGAGCGTGTGTGCATGTGTGTGTGTCTATGTGTGATACCCCACCCACCCACCCACACACCTCTTACCTTCCACCTGCCAGACAAAGATCGAGACAAGGCCAAAGACAAGTACGTGCGCAGCCTGTGGAAGCTCTTTGCACACCACAACCGCTACGTGCTGGGCGTGAGGGCCGCACAGCTGCACCACCAGCATTACCACCAGTTCATGCTGCCTGGCTTGCTGCAGTCGCTGCAGGACCTGCACGAGGAGATGGCGGGCATCCTGTAAGCCCACAGCCCCATTCCATTCCAACCAGTGATAAAACGTAAGACTGGAGCTGGAGCCGGCAGGCTAGGTACCAGGCCTGGGAGACACAGACTTGGGGTCAGCAGCACATTAATGCCTTATATATTTATTGGGGACCTAGCTCCTGAGTACTTCCTGTGTACCAGGCACTGCCCACAGAATCTCCTGGATCCCTGTTACCACTACCTATATATGCCTATAATCTTACCAGGAAGCAGAAGGCCAAGGAGGCCTTAAATGATTTGCCTAAAGTCACTCACTTGCAAATGAGCAGAGGTGTAAGTGGTGGGGTGGGGTGGGATGGGGGCGCATCGGCCAACCTAGAATTGCTCCTGAACCACCAGTGTCTTAGGCTGAGTTGCCCCCTTGCCCAGCCTGAAGCTCTCTAACTCAGTGGTTCTCTGGGGTGGGGGGTGCAGGAAGGACATCCTGCAGGAATACCTGGAGATCAGCAGTCTGGTGCAGGATGATGTGGCGTCCATTCACCGGGAGTTGGCCGCAGCTGCTGCCCGCATCCAGCCCGAGCTGGAGTACCTAGGCTTCCTCCGGCAGTATGGGTAAGCCAGCCCTTATCCTTGGCTCCCGGACCTCTGACCTAGCAGTCTCTGAAGGACCTTGTCCACCCACAGATCCACCCCCGACGTGCCACCTTGTGTCACTTTTGATGAGTCGCTTCTTGAAGAGGGTGAACAGCTGGAACCTGGGGAGCTGCAGCTGAACGAGCTGACCTTGGAGAGCGTGCAGCACACGTGTGTGGTAGTTTGGCAGACTACGTGTGTGTGTGTGTGTGTGTGTGTGTGTGTGTGTGTGTGTGTGCAGGGAACCCTTAGCTAGGTGGCCAGGCTAGGTTGGCTTTGTTGGGGGTGTGTGGCGAGGTCGGGGATGGGGTGAGGGTACAGCTTTCACCATCCTGTCCTTGGCGCAGGCTGACCTCTGTGACAGATGACCTGGCCGCGGCCACCAAAGAGGTACTGAGCCGGCAGGAGATGGTCAGTCAGCTGCAGAGCGAGCTGAGGAATGAGGAACAGAGCACCCACCCTCGGGAGCGGTGAGCAGGCCCTACCTGTAGCAGCCTCCTGGCTCCCCTCCACTATGGGTGCACACTTCAGACTAAGCTTCTCTCTGTCCTCCTTTTGCCCTGCTCCTGCCTGCAGGGTGCAGCTTCTGGGCAAGAGGCAGGTGCTTCAGGAGGCGATGCAGGGGTTACAGGTAGCGCTGTGCAGCCAAGACAAGCTTCAGGCCCAGCAGGAGCTGCTGCAGAACAAGATGGAGCAACTAGGCACTGGCGAGCCCCCGGCTGTGCCGCTCCTTCAAGATGACCGCCATTCCACCTCCTCCGCGGTGAGATGCCCTGCCACCAACCACCGTGCACCTCCTCCCTCGCCAGCCTACCTGCAGGGGCTGTGCTCCTCATTTTTGCCCTCCCCCTCCCTAAGCCTGGCCACCCGCTGACGTCTGTCCCTGGCCTCAGGAGCAGGAGCGAGAGGGGGGAAGGACACCCACACTGGAGATCCTTAAAAGCCACTTCTCTGGAATCTTCCGCCCCAAGTTCTCTGTGAGTAGTGCTAAAGCTGGGCCTCTACCTCTGCCCATCTAGTTAGGCCAGGCCAGGAGTCTCAGACAGGTTCCTCAGACCTCCACGCCCTAGATAGAAGGACCTGCCTAGACTTCTTTCACTGGGCGGGGGGGGCATCCTTTTCTTCCTTGGGGTTCCAGGCTTCAGATACCTCTGAGCCCTGACAACCCCCTTGGCCTCTCCTCATCAACCCTGCATGTTGTTGCAGAGCCCTGCAGCCTTGGCGACCCATTGCTCTGTCTGCTCTGGGAGTGACGGGGAGGCCTGTGGTTCAGAGGAGAAAAGTACTAACTTGGTTGCGATCCGCTAGCCTGGGCTCCCCATCCCACTTCTGCTCAGAGTGAGCGCGAACCAGGCCTCTCTAGTGTCATGGGAATAGCTGTAGGAATGAGA
This sequence comes from Ondatra zibethicus, assembly GCA_004026605.1. Classification (NCBI taxonomy): domain Eukaryota; kingdom Metazoa; phylum Chordata; class Mammalia; order Rodentia; family Cricetidae; genus Ondatra; species Ondatra zibethicus. The sequence goes on along the minus strand of PVIU01000338.1, from coordinate 223,808 downwards.
GCGGCGGCGTAGGAGACAGAGGGACCCCACGCTAGCCCAGTGACTCCTGCATGTTCCCTCCAGATCCCTCCGCCACTGCAGCTCGTTCCCGAGGTACAGAAGCCCCTCCATGAGCAGCTGTGGTACCATGGGGCCCTCCCTCGGGCGGAGGTGGTTGAGCTGCTCACACACTCGGGGGACTTCCTGGTTCGGGAAAGCCAGGGCAAGCAGGAGTACGTGTTGTCCGTGCTGTGGGATGGCCAGCCCAGGCACTTCATCATCCAATCCTCAGACGTGAGTGGGGCTGGGACCCTGAGCCTTCTGGACCCCACTCCTTCCCCTCTGCAGGGAAATGGCCTAGATGACTCTGAGAGAGTAGGGAGTAGCTGCCGCATCTTAGGTGCCCCTTCTCTCAGCTGGAGGGAGCCCCAGAGAAGAAAGATAGTGGGGTGCCATGTACCACACTCCACTGCCTCTACTTTGTGTCTTAGAGAGTCCCTGTCCCTCTCATGCTTTTCCTGTCCTCTCTCAGGACTCAGGCCTCCTCCCCAAAGGAAGCTGCTGACCTCATGTCTCCCCCACACCCCAACCCCTGCCTCACAGAACCTGTACCGGCTGGAAGGGGAAGGCTTTCCCAGCATCCCTTTGCTCATCGACCACCTGCTGTCCTCCCAGCAGCCCCTTACCAAGAGGAGCGGTGTTGTCCTGTACAGGGCGGTGCCCAAGGTGAGCCTGTGGCCGGCCTGGCCAGTGTTGGGCTTGGGCTTCACTGGTCAGCCTCCTCCCTCGGTCTACACTGAGAGGGTGAAGGGAGTGTTACCCCACAGGGTGGGATGCCTTCCCACCCACGGGTCATATATATCAGCCTGGTCCCCGAATTATCTGAGTGTGACCAACCCTATGAGCCAGCATGACACACTGACGCTCCAAGACAGTCACAGGGCCCAGCACCTCTTCTGTTTGCTGGCTTCCGACGCCCCAGCTTCTCTCCCCAGGACAAGTGGGTGCTGAAGCATGAGGACCTCGTTTTGGGCGAGCAGATTGGAAGGGTAGGTCTAGCCCCACCGCCCTGGGGTTCTCCAGCCATCTGGGGGCTACCTGTTACCTCCTCACCAGCTTCTTCCAGGCCCTTCACCAAGTCCCGCCTTGGGTTTTATCTCCAGAGTCCTAGAGGGTCTCCCTGACTCAATGTGACTCCAGCCTGTGCCCTGGTTCCTTCGTCAGAAAATAACAAACGATTCCTAGGCCCCCCTAGAAGCCAGCACCCCGCCCCCAGCTCTTGCCTCACTCAAGGGCTTCCTGCCAAGCTCCTCTGTAAATGTAAAATGCCTGTCACTTTTCAATCAGAATCCTTTTCCAACCCAAAGCAAAGTGATTTCTGGGTTTCCCATGTCACTTCTCGCAGAGGGTGGCACAGGTTAACTTTTGTGTCCCTCCTGGGGGAGCATTTCCTAGAGGGCCGGGGTGACAAGTCAGCATGAACAGCGGGGACAAGATGGGCTGCCCCCTTGAGAAAGGTCAGCAGTCCCGGGAAGCAGTGTGAGCCCGGGGCTGTTTCAGGGGAACTTCGGAGATGTGTTCAGTGGCCGCCTCCGAGCAGACAACACCCCGGTGGCTGTGAAGTCTTGTCGAGAAACACTCCCACCCGACCTCAAGGCCAAGTTTCTCCAAGAAGCGAGGTGGGTGATAAAATAAGCATGACCGAAGGCTCCTTGTATGAAAGCCTGGCATTCAATCCTCCGAGTCCTCTCAAACCCAAGTAGCACCCATAATGCAAAGAGGTACTGACCAGGACCCCACCTGCGGCCTCCTATCCGGGACCGCTGGCATTCAAGGCTTTTCTGGAGGGGGGTAGGGGTGGATGGTGGGGGTGTGTGTGGGGGGATTAGGGGGAGGTTCAGAAGGCTGCGAGCACACGTGGCCTAGGCCTAAGCAGCTGTGCGCCACAGGATCCTGAAACAGTACAGCCATCCCAACATTGTGCGTCTCATCGGGGTCTGCACGCAGAAACAGCCCATCTACATTGTCATGGAGCTGGTGCAAGGTGAGCCGAGGTGCTGGTCTCCAGGGGGACGGCTCAGCTTGCTGGGGTGGGGGGGTCTCCCACCAGGCTCAAGGCTGCCCTCACCTCCAGGGGGCGACTTTCTCACCTTCCTGCGGACAGAGGGAACCCGCCTGCGGGTGAAGACGCTGCTGCAGATGGTAGGGGACGCAGCAGCTGGCATGGCGTACTTGGAGAGCAAGTGCTGCATCCACCGGTGAGCAGACGGCAGCCCCGGCGGACTCCATCACGGTGGCCGCCAGGCATCAGCCTTCCGGGCTGAACTGCCCCGTGTTTGAGAGTTTACACAGTGTCGGCACGCGGGCAGGTGCATACGCGCGTACGTGTGTGGAGGCCAGAGATCAATGTTAGGTGTCTTAATCCCTTTATTTTTGGAGACAGGGTGTCTCACTGACCCCAGAACTCATGGATTTGGTGACACTGGCTAGCCGTGAGCTCTAGGGATCCACTTCTTCCTAATCCCCCAGTGCCAGGATAACAGACAGGCATTGCCAGCTTTTTCTATGAGAGCCCGGGATCTGAACTCAGGTCCTCATGTTTGCACAACAGGCGGGCACTTTAGTGTGCCACCTCCTAAGCCCCAAGGAACAGCTAGTGTTCATTGTCTAGAGCGTTTGACCCAGCTGGGCAAACAACATTGCCTGAAGGAGACCAACCTCTGCCCTGCCTCCCCCAGGGACCTGGCTGCTCGGAACTGCCTAGTGACCGAGAAGAATGTCCTGAAGATCAGTGACTTTGGGATGTCCCGAGAAGAAGCCGATGGGATCTATGCAGCCTCAGGGGGCCTCAGACAAGTCCCTGTTAAGTGGACTGCCCCCGAGGCCCTTAACTATGGTACCTGATTCTCTATGGCACCTGATTCTCACCCACCCTGGGCTGCAAGGCTGATGGCCGGGCCTGGTGGACTCTGGGTCCCTGAATGTGGACAGTCTCCCCATGTTGCCTTGTCTCCTTTGCAGGCCGCTACTCCTCAGAGAGTGATGTGTGGAGCTTTGGCATTTTGCTGTGGGAGACCTTCAGCCTGGGGGCCTCACCCTATCCCAACCTCACCAATCAGCAGACACGGGAGTTTGTGGAAAAGGGTGAGACCACAGATGGTGCCTCAGGGCCAAGCTCCTAGCTGAATGCTGCAGCTGAATGCTTCCTTCTTAAAACCTCCTAAGAACAGACTGTAGCCAGGCAGTGGTGGCGCACGCCTTTAATCCCAGCACTCGGGAAGCAGAGGCAGGCAGATCTCTGTGAGTTCGAGGCCAACCTGTTCTACAAGAGCTAGTTCCAGGACAGGCTCCAAAGCTACAGAGGAAACCCTGTCTTGAAAAACCGGAAAAAAAAAAAACCACAAAAAACAAAAAACCAGACTGTAGCTACCACAGATGGCAAGCCTATTTATGCATGGTGGGTTAGAGATTAGAACCTAGGCCTCTGTCTTGGGGTTCTTAGTAGACGATTGGTTCCTTAAGGGCAGTGAATCTGAGCCGTCTGGTCCCTTCTCACACTTGCTCCATTGTACCTGTCCTCGTAGGGGGCCGCCTGCCTTGCCCAGAGCTGTGCCCTGACGCAGTCTTCAGGCTCATGGAACAGTGCTGGGCCTATGAGCCTGGGCAGAGGCCTAGCTTCAGCAGCATCGTCCAGGAGCTACAGATCATCCGCAAGCGGCATCGGTGAGGCCTGAGGGCCACTTGCTGAAGCCAGTGGCCTGTCCAGAAAAGAATGCACCTCCTCAGCAGCCCTCAGTTCCTGTTGGACAGCCTCCAAGACCTGGCTTCCAGCCACCAGCAAGAGGGATGCTGGCAGGGTGCCACCCCAGGGAGGTACTCTGTCCCAAGCCTTGCCCAACTTCCTCTTAAGCAGAAAAATAAAACCAGTTGTGCCCATCAGGTAACCTTGGCATGTGTGCTCCTCTGGAGGCCAGGGGCCAGTTCTAGGAGAAGATAAGCAGGTCCTTATGGGATTGTGAAAAGAGGAAGGACAGAGAGCCCACTTGGGCTAGAGCTGGCTGGCAAGATTTGGTATAATGTGAGACAGAAGCCGGGAAGGAAGCACAGGGTGGTATACAAGATGTGACCAGATGGTGGCGCTGTTCCCTAGAAAAGGCTCACAGTTTTCCAAAGCTGCCCAGATGCTGATTGTAAAGACACGGCTTTTTGGGAGCCTTTTTTTGTTTTGCTTTGTTTGTTGAGACAGGGTTTCTTTTTCTTTTTTCTTTTTTTCTTTTTTTATTTTGATTTTTTGAGACAGGGTTTCTCTGTAGCTTTGGAGCCTGTCCTGGAACTAGCTCTGTAGACCAGGCTGGAATCAAACTCACAGAGATCCACCTGCCTCTGCCTCCTGCCTCCTGAGTTCTGGGATTTAAAGGCGTGTGCCACCACCACCCGGCACTTTCTGGAATCCTACAGAGATAAAAAGTGGGTTGATGTGCTGGCGGCAACAGAGGTGTGAAAGTGATGGGATTATAAATATTAGTGAGTAGCTAATGCCGTGGAGGTGAAGAACGATTGCAGAAAATTCAGGAGGAGATGAACAGTTAAAGCAAAATCAGAAAACAGGTGAAGTAAGGCTTCCCCACCAAGAAGAAATGCTTTTCTAAGAGCTCAGCTCTCAAAATGAGTGTCTGAGCAAAGTCGAGGTCCCCCAAGTCTCATTGAAATCTCCAGTCGTCTGAAACAGTCCTCAGAAACAGGGAAGGTCAGAAAGATAGGCAGTGTGGGAATAAAAACAACACAACACAGAAACTGGGAGTAGCTTATAAGACAAATTAATGAGAGCCATGAAATACCCAGTAGACCATGACCCCCCACTCCCATTCCACCCCTACCCCTGCCAGACACAGACACCACACTAGACACACACACGTGCACATACATCACACACCACACACGTACTCACATGCATGCACACACATATGCACACACAGGTGCTTGGTCAGGCACAGTGGTCACATCTGTTTTGTCCGTTTTCAAAGAGAAAGGAAGGCCTTTGTAGAGGCCGGGATTGCGGCTCAGTTGATGGAGTGCTCGCGTAGGATGCGTGAGGCCCTGGGTTCTGTCATCTGTGTCACACACGGATGCCTAGTACATGGGAGGTAGAGGTGAGTGAGTTCTCTGCAAGTTGAAGGCTAGCCTCTACTACGTAGCGAGAGTGGGGCCAGCCTGGGTAACATGAAACTTTCTCAAAAACCCCAAAATAAATAATAATGGGTTGGGGTTCTGGTAGTCCAGAGACACAGTGCTAAGAGACAGGCATAGGCACAGATAGGCAAGCAGACCTCTCTGCGAGTTTGAGACCAGCCTGATCTGCAGAGGGTACAGAACAGTTGCCAGCTCTACATAGAGAGAGCCTGTTTAGAAAAAGAAAGAAAAGTACTGACTCATTTTTTTTTTGAGACAGGATCTCATTATATAGCAAAACTCGCTCTGTAGACCAGGCTGACCTCTAACTCACAGAGATGCACCTGCCTCTGCTTCCTCCGTGAGTGCTAGCATTGAAGGTGTTCCCCCACCACACTTGGCTTTTACCAAGAGTGAGAAAGAAGGGGGTGTGAGACCCAGTGAAGGCGTGAAAGCGCGGCTCCTGTGCTTGGCAGAGGAGGGTATGTGCTGGCTGAGAAGGAAGGGAACTCGCTCAGTTGCTGAACAGCCGAACCCCATTCTTCAGGCCACTTTCAGCCACAACCATAACAGGGATGTGAAAGAGAAAAACAGAGAAATCGAGGGCTTGGGGCTGGAGCCTTCACAGATGCGATTAAACGGGTCAGTGCGAGAAGTTCTTGCCTCCTGATTCTGGGGGAGGCTACCAATTCAGACCACTGTGACCCAGCCTAGAATCCGGAGGGTGATCTCAGGGGCTCAGGTGATGGAATTAGTTATCCCCTCACCCCGTATATTTTATCTACGGGGTGAAAGAAGGGATTTCTTCACGGATTCTTGAGATAATTTGGGGGACCCATTTAGGTAATAGGCAATACATCTCTTAGGGTTGCACCCATGGCAAAAGTCAGAAGTATGTACACAAAGTAAATGTGCATGTGACTGGTGCCAGGGAGATCCTGCAGAAAGGCCACCAGGGGACCCAGCTGTATGGCAAGAGGTCATTGACGTCAAATGCAATTCTACCCATAAAGGCAACTTTTCAGTTCTCACTGGGAGGAAGAAAAGACAAAGCGGGGCCACTGTTGACATTTCCTTCAGACAGACAGGTGGGTCACCCAGCAGCCACACCCCCCTCTGTGGTATGTGCCCCCTAAGAGACAAGGAGCTGCTTCACTGACCCTGCCAGCACAGCCCTTGCTCTCTTTCACAGACAAAGGGCAAGGCTAGAGGCCTAGGTCTTTGGAATGGTGTTTAGGGGAGGTTTCAGTAGGTTACCTCTCCAGGCCTAGCCAAGAGACTGATAGCAGATAAGGAAGAGGAGGGCTCTTGACTCTATACAAGAGCTAATGGCAACAGCAGTGCTTCTACTATCTCCTCTTATTAGCCCCGAGTGGCCAGGAAAAATAACTCATGGCCTATGACACACCAGTTACTACAAGCCACAGGATTCTTGGCCCAGACTAAAGATACTGGCATGCAAGGACATCCTGAATTCCTATTTGGTCACTGCACCACATCCAGAGGAAGAAAATCCATTTGCTTGCATGAGCTTGAGTTATGGTCCCCTGAGATTTGCCCCCAGTGGACAGGCTAACACAGAGAAGCCTGGGATGCTGTCACGGCTGATCTTCCTGTCAATTTGATCAGATTGTGTCACCTGAGAGACTGGTGAGGCACACTGTAGGTGTACTGATGAGCGTGTTCCCGAGAGGAATAACTGAGAGGAGGCCCACCCTGAATGAGAGGACCACCATCCTGTGGACTAGGTCTCTAGACACTAAAACGGGACAAGAAAAAAGTCAAACTGGGTATAGTGGCTCATGTCTGTAATCCCAGCACTTGGAAGGTGGAGGCAGGAGGATCAGGAATTCGTCTACATAAAACACTGTCTCAACAACAACAACAAAAGAGAAAGAAAGAAAGAAAGAAAGAAAGAAAGAAAGAAAGAAAGAAAGAAAGAAAGAAAGAGCCGGGTGGTGGTGTGGCACACGCCTTTAATCCCAGCACTCGGGAGGCAGAGGCAGGTGGATCTCTGTGAGTTTGAGGCCAGCCTGGTCTACAAGAGCTAGTTCCAGGATAGGCACCAAAACTACACAGAGAAACCCTGTCTCGAAAAACCAAGGAAAAAAGAAAGAAAAAAAGAAAAAAGTTGAGTCTCTAGCATTGGGTTTTTATTTCTGCACTCCAGCCCACCATGCCATAAACTTCACAGCCCTGCCATGCCTTCCTCATCATAATGAACCCTTGGAAGTTATGAAAATGAATATGCCTATTTATGTATTTACTTATTTTTCCTGTCATGGCTACAAAATCAATAAACCTAGTTACTACAGATCCCACCCAAAATATTATATTGAGATCATCACCCAACCAGAAAGATCACAATGGCAAATGCCCTAGATAGGATGGCCCTAAACACGAGCATGGCTACAAATTAAGCCTGCCAGGATACAGTTACTTAGGCATCAGGTGGGCAGGTGCCCAGAGAACAAGTCCTGCACCTGTCCAAGGAGGTCGACTGGCCTCAAACCTCCAACAAGCTTGGAATGGTGGCACACACCTGTCATCCATCCCTGGGGAGGAGGAGGCAAAGGCACCAGTAGTTCATCTTCAGCTACATCCCCACTGTCATCGACTCGCCAAATTCCATCCTAATTACACCAGCTCTTTCTTGAATAGCAGGCCCGCCTGCAGCCTACCCCCAAGGACTTGCATTTCCTTTTTTTTTTTTTCAGTAGGGAACTTTTAATCTCCTTTGAGTATGCATTTCCTTTTTTGTAATTGATTTATTTATATATTTTTTTAAATCTTTTTTTCCCCTTGATATTTTTTGAGCTCTACATTTTTCTCTGCTCCCCTCCCTGCCTCTCCCCTCCCCCCTTCAATCCTCCCTCAAGGTCCCCATGCTCCCAATTTACTCAGAAGATCTTGTATTTTTCTACTTTCTACTTCCCATGTAGATTAGATCTATGTAAGTCTCTCTTAGTGTCTGTATTGTTGTCTAAGTTCTCTGGGATTGTGGTTTGTAGGCTGGCTTTCTTTGCTTTATGTTTAAAAACCACCTATGAGTGAGTACATGTGATAATTGTCTTTCTGTGTCTGGGTTACCTCACTCAAAGTAATGTTTTCTTTCTTTTTCTTTTTTTTTAATACTTGGCAAAAATTTTGATAAAATAATGTTTTCTAGTTCCATCCATTGTCCTGCAAAATTCAAGCTGTTGTTATTTTTTCTGCTGTGTAGTACTCCATTGTGTAAATGTACCACATTTTCCTTATCCATTCTTCAATCGAGGGGCATTTAGGTTGTTTCTAGGTTCTGGCTATGACAAACAAAGCTGCTATGAACATAGTTGAGCACATGTCCTTGCTGCACAATTGAACATCCTTTGGATATATACCCAAAAGTGGTATTATTGGGTCTTGAGGAAGGTTGTCTCCTAATTTTCTGAGATATCGCCACACTGACATCCAAAGGGGTTGTACCAGCTTGCATTCCTACCAGCAATGCAGAAGTGTTCCCTTTTCCCCACAACCTCTCCAGCATAAGCTGTCATCAGTGTTTTTGATCTTGGCCATTCTTACAGGTATAAAATGGAATCTCAGAGTTGTCTTGATTTGCATTTCTCTGATGACTAAGGATGTTGAACATTTCCTTAAGTGTCTTTCAGCCATTTTAGATTCCTCTGTTGAGAGTTCTCTGTTTAAGTCTGTACTCCATTTTTTTATTGGATTATGTGGTCTTTTGGCGTCCAATTTCTTGAGTTGATTTATTTATATTTTATGTGCATTGGTATTATGCCTGCTTGCATATCTGTGTGAGGGTGTTGGGTCCCCTGAAACTGAAGGCAAAGACAGTTGTGAGTACTGGGAATTGAACCCTGGTCCTCTGGAAAAGCAGTCAGTGTGCTCTTAACACTGAGCCATCTCCCTAGCCCCCAGGATTTGCATTTCTTTCTTTCTTTCTTTCTTTTAAAGATATTTATATTTATTATGTATACAATGTTCTGCCTGCCTGTATGCCTGCAAGCCAGAAGAGGGCACCAGATCTCATTACAGATGGTTGTGAGCCACCACATGGTTGCTGGGAATTGAACTCAGGACCTTTGGAAGAGCAGGCAGTGCTATTAACAACTGAGCCATCTCTCCAGCCCAGGATTTGCATTTCTTTTCTTTTCTCTCTCTTTTTTTTGTTTTTGTTTTTTTTTGTTTTGTTTTGTTTTTGTTTTTCGATACAGGGTTTCTCTGTAGCTTTGGAGCCTGTCCTGGAACTAGCTCTTGTAGACCAGGCTGGTCTTGAACTCACAGAGATCCGCCTGCCTCTGCCTCCCGAGGGATTAAAGGCGTGCACCACCACTGCCCGGCCTGGATTTGCATTTCTTAAGGACTGTTACTGCCTACCTCTTGTAAAAATCTGTCAAATGTCAGACCCCAACTGCAGATACTGGCGACCCTCCTTTCCCTACCCTCCAGGCCAGAGGCTCTCTCCCCGAAGCTGACAGGCAACTTGACTCTACCCACATGCCCACAGTCAGACAAGTTAGGTCTCTTAGTGGGCCCATTCTCAGGGTCGGGGAGGCGCTCCCCACCACAACATAGGGATTCAGACAGTCTCCGACCTTCTCTGGGAGACTGTAAATGGAGACTGCTCTTTTGTTTCTCAGCCACCCAGACCTGAACAATCACACAGAAACTATATTAATTACAACCCTGTTTGGTTGACATCTCAGGCGTATTTCTAGTTAGCTCTTATGTCTTAAATTAACCCATTTCTATTATTTTATATTTTACCACGAGGCTTGTGGTTTGTTACCTCTTGCTTCCTGGGCAGATACACGGCTTCTCCTTGACTCCACCTACTCTCTCTAGCTATCTCTTCCAGCCTGGCTATATATTGCCCTTTTACAGGCTGAAGCGGCTTCTTTATTAAGCAATGGTAATAAAACATATTTACAGCATACAGAGGGGAATCCCACATCAGCCCTCACCCCTCACTGATCACCTACTAACTCCCTTTCTGTCACCTCCCCTCCCTCCCTCTTATGGAACCTTATTGATCACTGCCTACCTCAACCTTTATCCCATCCCCAAAAAACATTGGGGATCAGGTCCTTCTCTCTCCTCCAGACCAGCTTCCCTCACTCCTTTCTCCTAAGTGGCAAGGCCCCTTCAAGGTAATTCTTGTAACCCCCATAGCTACTAAACTTAGGGCCACCCTCGCTGGATTCACCTCTCCCATTACAAGCCCATTATTCCCCCACCTCGAGACAATTTTCCTTCGCATGCATCAACCCCAACTCTTAGGCTGGACCCTGCTTCCTTAAGTTTCAGAGGACAGCGACATCAACTGCCTTGATCAAAAGCCGGAAGAATGGGGCTTCGTTCCAGCAGCTGCGCTCAGCTCTGCTGAACTGAGAACTCCGTATGGGGGTGGGTGTTTTTCTTCCCTCTCGTTCTTCTGTCTCTACCAATCATACCCTGCTTTATCAATTGCTTCTCTGTTTCTCCAGTGACATATTAAAAAAAAAATCTCCAATCAAACAATTAATTGGCTATTGTTACCAGACTACCAACACTTAGCCACAGAGCTACAGATGCATGAGTACCAAATATGCCCGGATGGTGAGAACCAACAGCACCCCAGAGATCTCTGTGTCCCCCCCAGACAATAGGAAAGAGCGTGACACCCCATCCCTGCCTCACCATCCCCTTTCCTATTCTCTCTCTCTCTCGTTTTTGTTTTTGTTTTTTTTGAGAAGGGGTTTCTCTGTAGCCCTGGAGCCTGTTCTGGAATTAGCTCTGTAGACCAGGCTGGCTTTGAACTCACAGAGATCTGCCTGCCTCTCAAATGCTGGGATTCAAGGTGTGCGCCACCACTATCCGGCTTCTCTCATCTTTTATCATAAACCAAAGGGAGAAAGGTTAGCATTCAGGCATTTACACCAGCCGTCCCTCGGGTCCCTAGAAGGACATAGCAGTGGCAGCAGCCAACAGGTGACACTGTGACTACGCAGGCACAGAGCAGAGGACTCTCCCTATGCGCATGCGGAGTAGAGCACTCTCCCTATGCGCATGCGCTATATCCCCCTTTGCAAAGGCAAGCCCTCTTCACCCCTTTCACGCCCAAACTTTCCACATGAGTTCTGTTGCTTGGTGTGGCTTTGTGGCTCCCATTGGCTCCAACCAGCCAAGGTCCATCGTTAAATTATTACGGAGACGGAGGCAGGACAGATCTCAGTGAGTTTGAGGTCTGCCTGGTCTGTAGAGAGAGAGTTCTAGGCCAGCCAGGGCTATGTAGAAAGAGCCCCATCTCAAAACAAAACATTAAAGCAAAAGTACAACACCTTGTAGATAGTCCTCTTTTTAGATGTTGAAAATAATTCTTAGCTGGACCCACGGAAGGTCGGGGTGGTAGTGGGCATTGCGGAGACAACTATGATGGAGCACTTATTATTACCGCATGGTCTAGACTGGACCACAGTCTAACCCAAGTCTTGGCACAGTATACTCTGATTCTCTCGCAGGCCAGAGGAAGCCAGCAGACTGGAAGAGAGCCCCCACTTTGTAGGTGACTACATTACGCTGCCATTTTACATCCCATTGTTGTTTCAGTGGAGCTCCGGGGTTTTTTTTGGCCCCTTCCTTCCCGGAGGGCCACTGCAGCAGCGAAACTGTTTGTTGGTGGCTTAGTGTCCCCTCTCAGTTGACAAGAGACCATCACACCCTATTGCTTGGTTCCTCTTTATTGTTCCGTGGATTTAGCTCAGCCACAAGGCTGAGCTCACATACGTCGGCTGTAAGCAATCAGTTGCCTGGATCTACTTGTTGTCTCTTAGCTGGCTGGATGAGTCTGTAAGTGTGCCAAGTAGCAAGCCTTGGGTCCCATTTAGTCATTCCAGTCTGCTTAGGGATTGCTTGACCACTTGAGAGAAAGGAACCTCTGGGGGAGGTGGCAGGATTGTTCTATTCTGATGTGTGTGTGTTTGTGTGTCTGAGCAGGATCTCACCTATCCCAGACTAGCCTTTTTTGTTTTGGTTTGGTTTTTTGAGACAGGGTTTCTCTGCAGCTTTGGTGCCTGTCCTGGAACTAGCTCTTGTAGACCAGGCTGGCCTGGAACTCACAGAGATCCGCCTGCCTCTGCCTCCCGAGTGCTGGGGTTAAAGGTGTGCACCACCACCGCCAGGCCCAGACTGGCCTCTTAACTCTCTGTATGGTTAGGGGTGAATTTGATCTCCTGGTGCTCCTACCTCTGACTCTCAAGTGCTGGGATTACAGGTTCGTGCCTGGTTTATACAGTGCAGGGGATGGAACCCAGGGCTTCGTGCTTGCTGGGCAAGCCCTCCACTGATCGAGTCTACCAACTTGTATTTCTGCAGGTCTTTGTCAAGACTCATCAAGATGTACACTCAAGATTTGTAAATTTGGCTGGGCAGTGGTGGCGCACGCCTTTGGAAATAAAGTTTCTCCCCAGAATGAAAGATTCAGTAGAAAGGCTAGGAAATTAACCTCTGCGAACACAGGACAAGCACAAGGCGCTGCGGTGGAGATCAGCATCTGAGCATCGGCCATTCCTGCTGGAACACACCCCTAGAAAAATGGCCGATACAAAAAAAAAAATGGGCGTTAAACAATGAGATTGCATTTTCTATCTAGTTAATCAACTAAAAGTTGCTACAGTGATATTTAACTGCTGCTTTTCGACAGTTTTCCAGAAACTGTTGGAAAAGCCCAGCATCATCCATCATATCAGGGCTTATCTTTTGCCCAGGAAAACTCACAGCTGCAAATCTGTCCAAAGATAATGTCTCAGGCTGGTTGAGCTGCTGTAACTAAATACCATAAACTAGGTAGCATATAAATAACAATTGACTTCTTATAGTCCTGAAGAGTGTGAGACACGAGTAGACTGGGGTGTGCATTTGTATGTGTTCATATGTGTGTGTGTGAACGGAGGGCACTTCTTGGTATACAGATGGCTTCTTTGGTGTCCTCACTTAGCAGAAGGGACAAAGCATCCTTCCTCCTGGGATGCTTTAAAACTTTTCATCTCTCTCTCTTTCTCTCTCTGTGTGTGTGTGTGTGTGTGTATGTTTGTGTGTGTGTATGTATGCAGTATGGTACCTGTGGGAGATCAGAGGACAGCTTGCAGGAGTCGGTTCTTTCTTTCCACTGTGTGGATTCTGGAGATCAAACTCAGGTCATCGGGTTTGGTGGCAAGCATTTTTACTGAGTCATCTCACTGGCTTCCGGGTTGCTTTTATTTCATTAGGACAGGGTCTGGCTATGCAGCCCTAGTTGGCCTGGGACTCTCCACGATCTGCCTGTCTCTACTTCTTGACTGCTGAGGTGCCAGGTTCTGGGGTGCTTTTATAAGGAAGTGACAATCTGTTATCTTTTTTAAAATTATTTTTATTGTATGTGCATTGGTGTTTCGTCTGCATGTATGTCTGTGTGAGGGTGTCAGATCCCCTGAAGGTAGAGTGACAGGAAATGCCATGTGGGTGCTGGGAATTGAACTCAGCCTCTTGAAGAGCAACCAGTGCTCTCAACCTCTAAACCATCTCTTCAGTCCCCATAATCTGCTTTCTAAGGGCTCTGCATTCATTAGCTAATCTTAATCTCACCAAAGCCCCACCTCCTGATATGGTCAAATAGGGGAAGAGAGCTTCCTGATGTGAATCTGGGATCAGGCACAGGCTAATCTAATGTTTTGTTACAGTGTGTGGGACCTAGGCTGCTGTCCGGTGGCTGGGATCCTCTTGCCTCAACTCCTCCACTAGCCCAGTTTCAATCACCAGCTCAGTCAGGCAGTAATTTTTAGTAATCTCTCTTTTGAAACAGAGTCTCAAAATGTGTAGCCCAGGATAGCTTCCAACTTGTGGCAATCCTCCTGTTTCACAGATGAAAGGTTTCTGTTTTTTGTTTGTTTGTTTGTTTTTTGTCTATAAGCTATGGCTATCCCGGAACTGACTATGTACACCAGGCTGACCTCGAACTCAGAGATCTGCCTGCCTCTGTCTTCCAGGTGCTGGGACTAGGCGTGATCTCCTTCGTCCGACCAAACATTAATCTTATATTTTTGGTTGTGAGCCTAGCCTTTAAACATTAATCTTAAAAAATAGAAAAATATGAAATTCGTGAAGATGTTCATTGCGGTATAATGTCCTACGCTGCAAATCTGAAACCTGGACGCCCAATAAAGGAGTAACCTTTAACTGTATGTTATGCCTTTCGCCCTCAGTGGCAGGAAACTCAGAGCCACCGGGAACGCACAGTACCCAGACAGAGGCAGCATCCCTTTGCCTAAGAAACATTACTATGGAGCCAGGCTAGGGAGGCTACCACGCACCGCACGCACGGTTCTGCCTTTTCTTTTTGTGCCTGATTCTTGACTCTCGGAAGATCGTAAAGAAGTAGTCTCGCGGCTCTGCCGGGGTTCCGCAGCGCGCACCCTGCCCTTTCCACGGCTGCGTAGAGCCGCACAGCAGCCTTAGCGGACCCCCGTACAGACCCAGCAGGAGGCACCGCGGGAACCGGGCCGAGACGCTGGGAGGCGACCGCGCCTGGTGCTAGGGGGCGCTGCGGAGCACGGCGGGGGCGGGAGGGTGGCGAGGCGGCAGCGGGGCCCGGAGCTGGGGGACGCTGCGCGCGCTCCCCCGCGCCCCTCCTCTTCCCCCACTACCCGGCGCGCCGCTTGGCCCCGCGGCCGCTAGAGGCGGGAGCGCGGATCGAGCGCAGGAGCGCGCGGCTGGCCTGGCCCCCGCGGGAGCGCGGCTGCAGGGCCGAGCAGGGGCCGTGGGTGGGCAGGCCTCCGTCTCTCTGCCTGCGCAACTGCCCCCGAGCGCGGGCGGGCGGGCTGCGGTCCCCGGGGATGCAAGCGGTGGCGGCGCGGCCGGCAGGGTCCCGAGCGGCGCGGAGGCCAGCCGCGTACGGTAACGGGCCAGGCGGGGAGCGAGCGATGACTCCTGCCTGCAGGCCGCGGGCGTTGCGGCCCCCGGGTGCCCGCTGAGCTCCGAGGACCGGAGGGGGCTGGGCAGGCCTGCGGGGTGGGGTGGGAGACGACTCCGCGGCAGGTGCCTGCCCCCAACGGTGACCCAGCTCCTGCTCCCCAGCTCCGCCCTCTTTGGCCAGGACCCAATCTCCAGGGACTAAAAATATTGTCCGAAGGCTCCCGAGCGGAATCAGTTGGCGCTAAGTAGGACGCAGGGTGAGGTGACAGAGCTCTTCAGCACCAGGGCCCGGAAGAGCAGACTCCAGAACGCGGTCCCGCCCACGCGCGTTCGGCAGCTAGCGACCTCCCTCCGCCGAGAGGCAAGTGGGGGACCCGCGGGCGGTGGCAGCGGGCATTGTGGGTCCTCTCGAGTTGCTCTGTTTCCAAGAAGCAGCTCCCGGCCTCCGCTACCCTGGGGACCTTGAGTCTCGCCGCTGGCTTCTCCCGAGTCCCTGAAAGCGCTCTGGAAGCCAGGACTGGAAGTTTTGCACTGCAGGAATCAGTACTGCCAGGGTGAATACTAGAATACGAATACTGGGTTGTGTTAGAAACGTGAGCATCTCTTTAAAAAGAAATCCATTCTGTATGCTTCCTGAGACAGGATCTGGGCCAGGCACTGTTTCTGCTGAGTAGCAAGCAGTCTGACCCAGGAGGTCAGAGCTGGGAGGCTAGCTGTCTCAGCAGCCGGTGATTGTACCTCTAAGTCAAACAAAATAGAAGCCTTGCTATTTATGCATCCGAAGGGAGGAAACACATGGCTAGGAAGCCTGGACAGATATTCTCTGCGGGCAGAGTCCTGAGCAAGCTGTTTGTAATTAGTGGTTTTATAATGAAATGTGAGTCAGAGCTGGGACTCTTATCCCTACTTTTGTTTTTGTTTTAATATGTTACACTTATTTATCTGTGTGCGTCTACACCACAGAAAACACGTGGTCGTCAATCAGAGGACAGTTGTGGAGGTTGGTGTTCTGCTTCCGCCATGTGAGCCAAATGGATTAACATGGTTGTCAGGCTTGGCTGAAAGTGTGCCTTTACCTCTCGAGCCCTCTCACCTGCCAGTGCCCCCCCCACACACACG
This sequence comes from Ondatra zibethicus, assembly GCA_004026605.1. Classification (NCBI taxonomy): domain Eukaryota; kingdom Metazoa; phylum Chordata; class Mammalia; order Rodentia; family Cricetidae; genus Ondatra; species Ondatra zibethicus. The sequence continues at coordinate 207,611 of PVIU01000338.1, read as the reverse complement.
CGGGCGAGCTGTATCTAGGTTTTTATGGCTCAGGCTGAGGGGAGACAGAACTCCTGTCCTACAGGACCAGCCCCAGATATATGAGCTACTTGTGCGCTAGGAGTCGCAACCAAGGTTTGGTTCTTGGATGCTCTTTGGTTTTTACCAGAGTCAGGCACACATAGGTGCTCCTGGGGAATTCAGAGGGTGTTTGCTAGGAAGTTCAACAGAAGGTTTTGCATGCCAGAATGACAGGTGGCATGTCTCCTGCCAGGTACATGTGGGGGTCAGTATGAAGTTGAAAAAGCAGGTGACGGTGTGTGGTGCTGCCATCTTCTGCGTCGCCGTCTTCTCGCTCTACCTGATGCTGGACCGAGTACAACATGATCCCGCCAGACACCAGAGTGGTGGGAACTTCCCCAGGGTGAGTCACACCTTGTCCTCCTCTTCAAATGCAAGCCACCTGGACTTGGCATCTTCCCAGCTGTGTCAGGATAGGACAAAAACACCCTCCCCTACCCTGTGGTCTTGGGGAGTACTCCTGGAGCCTCGTGCACGCATGCGGGCTACGTGACAGGCTACGTCCACAGCCCAGGAGCACTCCTAGACAGATTTTCCTTCTTTTGGAGGTGGGTTGCCCAAGGGCTGGTGCCTGCTAAACACCAATGGGTGCTCCTGCCACAGCAGGAGGTGAAAAGCAGCCATGGCAAAAGAAGAAGAAAGGTGCCCGTGTGCATTGCTCGTCTGAGTTGGGTGCTTGGCAGATGCTGCTCATCGACTGCCGTGTTTCTTTTCCATTAAGCTGAACGCGATCCTCAGCACCATGCTTGAGACAGGAAGTACAGGCCGTTGAGCGCAGGCATGTGAGCTGAAACATCTGCCCTCCGTGAGCTGGAGGGCGACGCTACTTCCAGGCCCAGTGGACAGGAGTCTGCCGGGGTGATGTGCGGTCCACCTCAGCCCTGTAGGCCTGTAGGCTGACTCGGCCTGCGGAGAGGGAATCCTAGACCAGTCAGGCATCAGGTGGTGGCCCCAAGCAGGAATTCTTCCTATGTCTGTGACAGGGAGCTATAAGTGATCCCTTTCTGTTCTTATTTTTGGCAGAGCCAAATTTCTGTGCTGCAGAACCGGATCGAACAGCTGGAACAGCTGTTGGAGGAAAACCATGAGATCATTAGCCACATCAAGGACTCCGTGCTGGAGCTGACAGCCAATGCCGAGGGCCCGCCAGCCCTACTGCCCTACCACACAGCCAATGGCTCCTGGGCTGTGCTCCCAGAGCCCCGGCCCAGCTTCTTCTCTGTCTCCCCCCAGGACTGCCAGTTCGCTTTGGGGGGCAGGGGTCAGAAACCAGAGCTACAGGTAAGAGCTGGAGCTGATGGGGGGGGCTCTACTGTCGTCGCGGGTGGGCACTGAGCCACGTTCCTCCCTGGCAGATGTTAACTGTGTCTGAAGACTTGCCATTTGACAATGTGGAGGGTGGCGTGTGGAGACAAGGCTTTGACATCTCCTACAGCCCTAATGACTGGGACGCCGAAGACCTGCAGGTGTTTGTGGTACCCCACTCACACAACGATCCAGGTGAAGGCCCAGCAGACCCCTGCGCCAGGGTGTAGGGCAGGCTTTCTGAGGACAGACGTGAGGGGTGCAGCTGACGTGTGCGGCATATTCAGGGGACCTTGTGTTGGCTCCCCCAGGCTGGATCAAGACTTTTGACAAGTACTACACAGAACAAACCCAGCACATCCTCAATAGCATGGTTTCCAAGCTGCAGGAAGATCCCCGACGACGCTTTCTCTGGGCAGAAGTCTCTTTCTTCGCCAAGTGGTGGGACAATATCAGTGCCCAAAAAAAGGCAGCAGTTCGAAGGTCAGTGGTAGCTGGAAAGGCATGGGTGTCATTAAGCCCTAGCTCAGTGGGTTGGTCTTGTCTCATGCTGTGAGTGCCAAGAGTGTTCTCTGGCTGGAGGAGGCCAACGCATGCAGTCCCTGTCATCCTTCCCTGCCACATCCTGAGTGTGCCTTCAATCCTTAGGCTGGTGGGAAACGGGCAGCTGGAGATTGCAACAGGCGGGTGGGTGATGCCAGATGAGGCCAACTCCCATTACTTTGCCTTGATTGACCAGCTCATCGAGGGACACCAGTGGCTGGAGCGAAACCTGGGTAAGTCCAGGCATGGGAGCTAGACTCGGCCCCAGTGCTGGCTAGATGCTGCGAGGTGCAGTGACTGGGCGGGAGTTGTTCCCTTCCAGGCTCATGCAGCCTGCCTGCTGGGCAAGGCAGGAGCTGCCTCCCAGGCACTAGGAGGCCAGAAGTCAGTCCCTAAGGTATTCAGGGCCTTTGAAATCTGTGCTCTGCCCAGGTGCAACCCCTCGCTCGGGCTGGGCAGTGGACCCCTTTGGGTACAGCTCCACTATGCCTTACCTGCTGCGCCGTGCCAACCTGACCAGCATGCTGATTCAGAGGGTGCATTATGCCATCAAGAAGCACTTTGCTGCCACCCACAGCCTGGAGTTCATGTGGAGGCAGATGTGGGGTAAGGCCAAGGAGGGGCACTGGCCGTATAGAAGTGTGATCTTTACTGGGGAAGGGAAGGTTCATTCGCGATCAGACCCTGTGTGAATCCTGTTGACCTCCGCTGGCTTCTGGGGGCGCATCTCCTCAGGAGCTGTGGATCTGGGAGCCCCGTGTCCTGTTCCCAGTCTCCGCATACTCTACAGTCTTGAGTTTAGCCAGAGCCTCAGTGTCTCAGGGCTGCCTATGGACGACACGATTCCACACACGCGTGATGTCTTTGTAGCTAGCCACTTGCCCTGCCTGCCAGTGGCTGACCCTGCGGTGTGCCTCCACCTCCTGCAGACCCAGGCGCCAGCACGGACATCTTTTGCCACATGATGCCCTTCTACAGCTACGACGTGCCACACACCTGTGGCCCTGACCCCAAGATCTGCTGCCAGTTTGACTTCAAACGTCTGCCTGGCGGGCGCATCAATTGCCCTTGGAAGGTGCCGCCCCGGGCTATTACAGAGGCCAATGTGGCAGACAGGTATCTGCTGACAGCCCTGCTGGGACAAGGGGTGGAGGTTGGGGTTCTGGGCTGTGCAACCCCAGCAGTGTTCAATCCTCCTGTCTCTGTCTTCTGAGAATGGGGTAACAGGTCTTTGCCACCACACCTGGCTGATGTTGATGACATTTTGCTCCTCCGAGGAGTTAGACTGAAACGTGGTTTCTGGTCTTGGCTCTGCCACATGGGACAGCATGATGCTGACCGTACCTGGCAAACTCTGCGGGGAGAGCTTAGGCTGTGTATCTGCAGTAGCGACTCCTTACTGCCTCTCTGGGGAATAGAACTGGCGCTTAGCTTCCTTCCCAGAATGCTTTTTACTTTCCTCAGTGAGGCTGCTGCCTTCTGATGCCCTAATAGACTGGGAGACATTCCCCTCCCCCACCCCCCTTTTTTTTTCTTTTTGAGACCGGATCTCATATTCCAGGCTGACTGGCCTCAAACATGCCTCCGTGTCCTGAGTGCTGGGTTACAAGCATGACTCACTACACCTGGTTGCTGCCCAAATCAGGGGTTTGTAAAGTGGTGGAAGCACTCTACCAACTGAGCTACATCCCCAGTCCTAAACAATTCTTTTTTTCTTTTTCTGAGACAGAGTCTCACTATGTAGTTCTGGTTGTTCCATAACTCACTACATAGACCAAGCTGGCCTCAAACTCACAGAGATCTTCCCGCCTCTGCCTCCCAAGTGCTGGGACTAAAGGTGTGTGCCACTATGCCAGGCACTTGCCCTGAACAATTCTTACGCTGGTACCATTTCTTGCAACCTTTCAACTGCTGTCTTTCATTTGACTCAGGTTCTCTGGGTCAGCTCCAGGTCAGGCAGGTGGACCTTATACTCACTGGGCCCGAATGCTGCTTAGATCCACCCAGTCCTGCCGGAGAGTCTCTAACCTCAGGGAGAAAAGACCTGTCCCTTCTAAGAATAGTAAAGGACCTCAAAGATGTCACTGTGACTTAAATTAGACCCTTACAAAAGTGTTAAGGTCGATCTAAATGTCACCTTAGCTAAAATGTTGAGAATGTGGTTAGTAGCAGCAGAAGTGGCTCATGCTAGCAATCCAAGCAAGCACCACAAGAGCTACTTTTCTTATCTCTTTTTCTTTTCTTTTCTTTTTGAGACAAGGTCTTGTCATGTAGCTCTGGCTTGTCCTGTACTCTGTAGCTCAGGCTGACCTCAACTTCCAACAGTCCTCCTGCCTCAGTCTCCAAGTATGGGATTACAGGCACATGACACCACACTGGCAGAAACATGACTCTAATGACATGCTCTAAGACTCTGTTTGTTTTGTTTTGTTTTTGAGACAGGGTTTCCCTGTAGCTTTGGAGCATGTCCTGGAACTAGCTCTTGTAGACCACGCTGGCCTCGGACTCAGAGAGATCCACCTGCCTCTGCCTCCCGAGTGCGTGTGCCACCACCACCCGGCAAGACTCTATTGAATAGATGATATAGATAAAAATAAATAAATTTTCTCATACAGTTCAAGCAAGGCACCATTCTTTGTGTGTGTATGGGGGCCATAGACAGTCTCATGTAGCTGAGGCTGTCCTTGAACTTGCTGTGTAGGTGAGGATGGGCTTGAACTACTGATACCCCAACGTGCTGGGGTTACAGGGATGTGCCACTGTACCGAGCTTTTCGTGGGCATCTTTTTTTTTTTTCCAAAAGTTTGCTTCAGAAGGGCATCTTTTCTTTTTCTTTTGTTGAGACAGGATCTCACTGTGTCCCTGACTGGCCTGGAACTCGCTATATAGATCAGGCTGACCTAATAATCACAGAGATCTGCCTGCCTTCTGCCTCCCAAGTGCTAGAGTTAAAAGTGAATGCCACCAGGCGTAGTGTGAATGTGTGTGCGCCCACGTTTGTGGATGCATACGCAGGTCTGTGAGTGTGTATGGAGAGCCGAGGTTGACCTCAGAAATCTTCCTTGGTCTCGCTTCACCTTACTCCTTGGAAAGGTTTCTCAGGCGAACCCAGAGCTCATCTCCAGTGTGGGCTGGTCTAGCTCTGCAGCTAGCTCTGGGGATCCTGTCTTCACCTTCGGAGCTCTGCAATTATACTCAGGCCTCCATGCCCAGTGGCATTTACACGTTTGGGGAGGAGTGTCCCAAACCCCAGTCCTCATGCTTTTGGGTGGCAGACATTTTATTCACTGAGCCACCTCCCCACCACCCTCACTCATCTTTTTAAGCCTGAAACTTCATGTTGGGCCTGTGACTGTCTGTTTCCAGGGCAGCCCTGCTCCTGGACCAGTACCGGAAGAAGTCCCGGCTTTTCCGAAGCAACGTCCTCCTCGTGCCACTGGGTGATGACTTCCGCTATGACAAGCCCCAGGAGTGGGATGCCCAGTTCTTCAACTACCAGCGGCTCTTTGACTTCCTCAACAGCAAGCCTGAGCTCCATGTGCAGGTGGGAGGCGTGTGCAGGTGGGAGGCATGTGCAGGTGGATGTGCAGCTCTCTTGCTGCAGCCTGATCCTTCCTCTACCAGCCCTGCTGCTGAGGGCTCCAGGTCATTCCCAATCCTGGGCATGGTTCCTGTGTGGATCAGAATGCATTCCCAAGTTCCCCAGCTCTTGCTAGGCCCAGAAGAGCAGAACATAGAGATTTCCTGCCCTTTGCTAGACAAAGTCCTCACCTGGGCACACACCTGCAGCATTGTGGAATGGTAGCCAGAGCTCCCAGGAGGCTCTATAATTGATGGGAGCGTGTTTTGCGTCCCTAACAGGCCCAGTTCGGGACCCTCTCTGAGTATTTTGATGCTCTGTATAAGAGGACAGGAGTGGAGCCCGGTGCCCGGCCTCCAGGGTTTCCTGTGCTGAGTGGAGATTTTTTCTCCTATGCTGACCGGGAGGACCACTACTGGACAGGCTATTACACTTCCCGGCCTTTCTACAAGAGCTTGGACCGAGTCCTAGAAGCCCACCTGCGGTGAGACCGGCTACCTTCCCTTGTTGAGTTAACCTTTGTGGAGCAGGCAGGGCGGGGTAGCGGGAGAGGACCCTGCCAGTGTGGGGGTGACCCCTGGGACGAGGTTGAACAGGAGAGGAAGGCTCTGACTTCTTTCTCTGGGTAGTGGGGCAGAGGTTCTATACAGCTTGGCTGTGGCTCATGCCCGTCACTCTGGACTAGCTGGCCAGTACCCGGTGTCTGATTTTGCTCTTCTGACGGAAGCTCGGCGCACACTGGGGCTCTTCCAGCACCACGATGCCATCACCGGAACTGCCAAGGAGGCGGTGGTGGTAGACTATGGAGTCAGGTAGGTGCCACCCCCACGTCCCTCACCATTTCAAAGAGAGGCTATGTGGGTGATTGGTGGGTAGGCTGCTGAAGGCTGGTCCTGCTGGTGTGGCAGACAGCCTCCCCATGGCCGTCTTCTCTCGGCTTTCTCTCTTGCCCTCCGCAGGCTGCTGCGGTCCCTGGTTAGCCTGAAGCAGGTCATCATTAATGCTGCTCACTATCTGCTGCTGGAAGACAAGGAGGCCTACGAATTTGACCCTGGGACACCCTTCCTCCAAATGGTGAGCCCCCTACTACATCTGCTTGAGAGAGCCCGTGGTGTGGGTGGGTATTACCTCGAGGGCTGCTATTGGTGGGTACTGTTCCTCTTTTGCCTTTCTTGTTCTGTGGTGCAAATTCCATGCTTATGGTGCGTATCCTGGTCAGGTTGGGGTGGGGAGGAGGTTGAGCCCGCCATCATTCTTTCTTCCTGCTCACGTCATTGCAGGACGAGAGCCGTTCAAGTCACGATGCCCTGCCAGAGCGCACAGTGATCCAGCTGGATTCCTCCCCCAGGTGAGTCAGGCCTGGCCAGGCTCACAGAGGCACCCTCCATTCCCCAGAACAAGGGGGCCTTGCTCTGGCTGCTGCTTCTGCCCTGCCACTGCAGCAAGCTCCTGGGTCAGCCCACCTTCCACCCACAGGTTTGTGGTGCTATTTAACCCGCTGGAACAGGAGAGGCTCAGTGTGGTGTCCCTGCTGGTCAACTCCCCAAGGGTGCGAGTCCTTTCAGAGGCGGGTCAGCCCCTCTCTGTGCAGATCAGTGCGCACTGGAGCTCGGCCACTAACCTGGTCCCTGATGTCTACCAGGTGAGGCAGGGCTCAGCCCTCCCTGCTCATCAGTGCCTCTCCCGGGCCTCCCTCCCCACGAACACCTGCTTCCTACTCCCCCGCTGCGCTCTGCTTACTCCCCAGGATGGAGGCAGGTGGCTTGGGGAGAGGCATTGCCCAAAGGACAGTCACTCTTGGGATCTGAGTATCCTTAAAAGGATGGCGAGGACACTGTGGTCATAATTATAGCACAGATGGCAGCAACAGTGCCCTCGGCTGCTCAGCAAGTATTTGTTTACTTCATTGTGATGGGGTCTTGCATGTTGCCCAAGCTGGTCTCTAATTCCTGGACACAAGCTTCTAATGATGGTTTATTATGTTGACTTATGTATTTCATCTGTGATGTGGATGAAAAATAAACCTTCAGACATAGTTCATGGCAGGCACTGCTTTCTTTGCTTAAATATTCAATTTGTTAAGATTATTTCTTAAAGACACGCCCTCACTGTGTGGTTTAGGTTGGCTTCAGACTTGCTTTCCTCCGCTTCTGCCTCCCGATTGTCGGGATACAGATGTCCCTCCCTCCCTGGCTTTCATCAAACTCTTATGAGTGTACGAAGTGATGCAATCCCCATTTCACCAGAAGCAGAGGTCCAGAGAGGTTTTGTTACTTGCCTGAGGCCGCTCAGATAGTCTGTGAAGCTTGCTTCAGACTCTGGGCTCTCAGCTGAGTGCTGTGCCCCTTTGCCGACAGGCGTGCAGAATGACAATGTGGCTCAGAACCAGGATGCCAAAGCAGATAGGACTTCCCAGACAGAAATGCAAGGTTCCATGCTTAGCTTCAGAAAACAGAATGCCGGGAGGTGGTGGCGCACGCCTTTAATCCCAGCACTCGGGAGGCAGAGGCAGGTGGATCTCTGTGAGTTCGAGGCCAGCCTGGTCTGCAGAGTGAGTTCTAGGGACAGCCAGGGATGTTACACAGAGAAATCCTGTCTCAGAAGGAAAAAAAAAAAGTTGAAAGCCAAAAAAAAAAAAAAGAACCCAGAAAACAGAATGTGGAGGTTCAGGATGGCGGAGAGGTCTGGACTGGTGCTTCTCTGCTCATTGCTTCTTTCCGCTCCTGGACTCAGGTGTCGGTGCCCATCCGCCTGCCAGCCCTGGGCCTGGGTGTGCTGCAGCTGCAGCCAGATCTCGATGGGCCCTACACGTTGCCGTCTTCCGTACGCGTCTACCTGAATGGTGCGAAGCTGTCCGTCGGCAGGCAAGCAGCCTTCCCTCTCCGTGTCATGGACTCCAGCCCCAGTGACTTCGCCATCAGCAATCGCTACATGCAGGTCTGGTTCTCCGGCCTTACTGGGCTCCTCAAGGTAAAGGGCCAGGCCAGGGTCGGTGGGGAGGGACCAGAGAAGGGCATGGGCATCAGGAGATCTGGGTACAGCTATTCCTGGCCCCGTGTGCCCCCTGTCGCCTGACTCAGGCTTGGGTGGGAGCTTGAGCAGCTCTCAGGCTGACAGCGTGGCAAGGCTGAGCGCATAACCGTCTGCTACTGCATTTGCAACTTGTAAAGAAGAAAAGGTTTATTACAGTTTGTGAGCATTGAGCCTACGGTTAGGCAGACCCATTGCATTTGGGCCTGTGGTTAGGCAGCATGTCATGGCAAGGAACACATCTCAGGAAAGTAAATTATGGCACAGCCAGGATGCAGAAGAGAGGTTGGGTGTGCTGGTGCATACCTAAGATTTCAGCAGTGGAGGGGGCAGAAGCAAGAGGCCAGAAGTTCAAGGTCATCTTTGGCTGCATAGCAAGGCCAACCTGAACTATGTGAGACCCTTGTCTCAAAAAGTTTAAAGAAAGGAGTTGGGTTTGGTCATATATGCCTTCAATTCTTACACTTGAGAGACCGATATGGGGTGTGTGGGGGCGTCCTCTGTAAATTCAAGGCCAGCCTGCTCTACGTGGTGAGTTCCAGGAGAGCCAGTGAAATGGTACCTCAAAATAAATGAAGGAAGGGAAGAAGGAAGGAGGGAGGAAGGAAGGAAGGAAAAATAAAAAGGGACTGGTCAGGACCACACAAAGAAACTCTGTCTCAGAAAAAAAAAAAAGGTGGGGGCTGGAGATGCATGCTAGATTAAGCAGTCTACCAACGGAGCTACAAGAAGCCATGGGGTTGACACCCAGCAGTGGATCTTACCGGGTGTGGTGGCACATGCCTGTAATCCCATTGGGAGGCGAAGGCAGGAAGAAGTTAAGGTCAGCCTTAGCTGGGTTGTGGTAACACAGCTTTAATGCCAGCACACGGGAGACAGAGGCAGGTGGATCTCGAGGCTAGCCTGGTCTACAGAGTAAGTTCTAGGACAGCCAGGTGTACGCAGAGAAACCCTGTCTCTAGGAAAACAAAAAAGACGGGGGCTGGAGGGATGGCTCAGAGGTGAAGAGCACTGGCTGCTCTTCCTGAAGCCCTGGCGTCCTGTACCTCATCTCATAGCAGCAGTCTGGGAGCCCGTAACACACAGACCTCATGGGGGACGCCTAAGGTCCCAGCTGTAGCACTGGGCGGCTCCTGAGGGGAAGTCAGTCCCTGCCCTCCCAGGGGGAGACCTGACATGCTGGTGTGGGGCCAGGGGTCAGGGCTGTGTTCTTTGGCAGAGCATCCGAAGGGTGGACGAGGAGCAGGAGCAGCAGATGGACATGAAATTCCTCATCTACGGCACCCGCACATCCAAAGACAAGAGTGGTGCCTACCTCTTCCTGCCGGATAGCGAGGCTAAGGTACCTGCGATGGGTCTCGTGGATGGGGAGAGCCTGGGAGGGCCCTGGCATCCCTTCAGTCACTGCCTCCTGTGTCTTGCCTGCCTGTCCTTGTCCTTGTTGCCATGTAGAGGTGGACTGTGGTCTTAACCTCGGCTCTGGGCCTGCTCAGCACAGGTGGTCAGGCCAGGGCACTGGGACAAGGACTTCCGTTGCCCCACTCTGGGTTGGTACTGTCACCGTGTACTCAGTGCCCCGTGCTCTTTTCCCAGCCCTACGTCCCCAAGAAGCCTCCTGTGTTGCGTGTCACCGAGGGCCCGTTCTTCTCAGAGGTGGCTGCGTATTACGAGCACTTTCACCAAGTAATTCGACTTTATAACCTGCCAGGTGAGCCCTGCAGGTGGGGAGGGTCCCAAGGAGATGCCAGTCCCACAGGCTGGCACCTGTTTCCCTTCTGCCCCATCTCTGTTGACAAACAGATGTATCATTTGACATGGGATGTTTGATTCTCTTGAAGAAAAATCCAGTGGCCAGTGCCCTGGAAGCTCCCAGGAGGAGGGTGGAGCCTTCCCCGGCATAGTCTCTTGGGCTGTGCTCACCTCGCTTCTGGCTGTCCCTGTGTGCAGGGGTAGAGGGGCTGTCTCTGGACATGGCGTTCCTGGTAGACATCAGGGACTACGTGAACAAGGAGCTGGCCCTGCGCATCCACACGGACATTGACAGCCAGGGTACTTTCTTCACAGACCTCAATGGCTTTCAGGTAACTCTTGGGCCCCATAGAACTTGGGCTGCTTTTGGCCTCTAATGCAGGTACTGTGGGGAGGGAGCCAAGGACTGGGGGCCAGTATGGGGCCAGTGAGGTGGCTCAGTGGGTAAAGGCTCTTGATCAGGCCTGGCAACCTGAGCTCAATTCCTGGAGTCCCGGTAAAGGTGGAATGAGGGAACCCATTCCACAGAGTTCTCCTCTGATTTTCTCGTGTGTCCTGTGGTACATACACTCATGTGCACACGTTAGACACGTACACACGATTAAGAAAAAAATAGCTGGGCGGTGGCAGTGCACGCCTTTAATCCCAGCACTTGGGAGGCAGAAAAAGGGAGATCTCTGAGTTCAAAGCCAGCCTGGTCTACAGAGCGAGTTCTGGGACAACCAGGGCTACACAGAGAAACCCTGTCTCAGAAAAACAAATAATAACAAAAACAAAAATAATAGCCAGAAATGCCTTCACACTGAGGAGCCTTCAGAACACAAATCAGACACCATTCCTGGCTGGCCTTGAATTCCTCCCTGCAGGTACAGCCCCGGCGGTATCTAAAGAAGTTGCCCCTGCAGGCTAACTTTTACCCCATGCCAGTCATGGCTCATATCCAAGATGCACAGAGGCGCCTCACACTGCACACCGCCCAGGCCCTGGGTGTCTCCAGCCTCAGTGACGGTGAGTAGGGAACCAGCCTACCCTTTGCTTCAGTGAGTCCTTTTTTGTTGGCTTGCCTCCCCTCTCTCTAAACCTTGTCGCCCCAAAGCTTGGAAAGGGGTGAGCCATCTACAGCTCCTGTCAGTCACACTTGGACATCCTCTCCTTTGGGGGAAGACACTGGGGATTGAAGGGTTAGTCTCAGCTGAGGGGCACAGCTCTTTTTATTTTATTTTTGAGGCAGGGTTTTTATGTGTAGCGCTTTGGCTGTCCTGGAACTTGCTCTGTAGACCAGGCTAGCCTCGAACTCAGAGAGATCTGCCTGCCTCTGCCTCCTGAGTTCTTGGAGTAAAGGTGTGTGCTACCACCAGGCAGATGATTCCAGTGTAATACTTAGAAAAGGAGAAATGTCTGTATTTCCTTCTAATGGTCAGTAAAAAAAAAAAAAAAAAAAAAAAAAAGGCTGACATTTTGTTTTGTTTTTTGATACAGGGGTTCTCTGTAGCTTTGGAGCCTGTCCTGAAACTAGCTCTTGTAAGCCAGGCTGGCCTCGAACTCACAGAGATCCACCTGCCTCGGCCTCCCGAGTGCTGGGATTAAAGGCGTGCACCACCACCGCCCAGCTGACATTCTTACTAATCAAAGGAAGAGTCCTAGGCCTAGTAGCATAGACTTGAAACCTCAGCTCCTTGGAGGTCGAGGAAGATCCTAAATTCAAACTCAGTCTGGGCAATTTAGTAAGACTTTGTCTGGAGGTTTAACTGTGCTGGATCACTTGTGTGGCATGGCAGGGTGTGAGCCTCTCTGCTCAGTACTGGAGAGTGAGAAGCCAGCAGGGACAAGGCCAAGGCCCCCTGCCCCCAGCGATATCTATAGCCTTGGGACAAAATGAGCAGTTACTTAGGGACTCCTGTCTGTGGGGCATAGAGGTGGTGTGGGCTGAACTGTGTGCAGGGTTAAGGCTGTGCCACAATGGTGGTGAGTGTTGTGCCTACTTCCTCCGTGGGAGGAGTGTGGCTCCCCTGTCCTCTGCCAGGAGTTTTTGGGATCTGTCTGTCTCAGAACTCCTGAATGCAGCCCATTGTCCTTGCTCAGTCAGCTGTCTGCCCCTCTGGGACATGGGGCATTAAGGAATGATTATATTCTAGGCAAGGAACCTATTTTAGGGCTGGGGACAGCTTCCTGTGTCTGCTCACAGTGAATGCAGAGACCAGAACAAGGACTGTGGAGATGAAAGGGAAACCTGAGCCTCTGTGGTGGCGGCTGCTCTGGGCGGCTGTGGGGAAAGCCTTTCTTCCCTCAGGTCCGTAGGCTTTGCAGTGAGGCCCCTCCCCCAGCACATTCCACGTGGGAAACAGGTAGTCCTCCTCTGTCTCTCACTGGAGGCCTTGCTTACCTCACCTCATATGCCTTCTGCCCGTCCTCACTACAGCCTGCAGATTCTGACAGGCAAGGCCATCCCCTCCAGGCTGCCCCACTGGGCCTTTTAGCCCACGCCAGGTAGAGCAGAGGCCAGAGAGCATGTGCCAGTCATGAGTCTGTTCAACCCGAGCAAGCCCACCTCAGATGTGGGACTCTGCAGCAGTATGATAGACAGGCCTCTCAGTTTTCTGTCCGCTGGCTCTTTACTGTGTTCTGTGTGGCCTGTCCCCAAGAGGTTTCCTGCTGGCCTAAGCCCAGGGCCCAAGTCCTAGTCCTGAGTCACAGAGGGGAACTGCATGGTCAGAACTCCCCTTTCCGGTCTGCCTGTCTCTTCACTTAGAGAAGTGAGGCGAGAGAGCCACACTCTGCTCTCCCGGCACTAGGAGTCATCATTCTCTCCTGAGTGACTCAGCTTGCCTGTCTCACTGCCCTTTTCCCTGAGTACCTGAGTACTCCGCTCCCAAGGCCTGTGTCTGCTGAGACGTGGGTTTGGCAAGCTGGAGCTCACTGTTAATGTCCCCAGGCCAGCTGGAGGTGATCTTGGACCGACGACTAATGCAGGATGACAACCGGGGTCTAGGCCAAGGGCTCAAAGACAACAAGATCACCTGCAACCACTTCCGCCTCCTCTTAGAACGGCGAACCATGAGCCATGAGGTAAGATCTGGGCCCGTTGTCCAGCGAGCTAATGTAGGTTCAGCCCCGTGGGGACCCTGTGGTTTCCCAAATGTAGCTGGAGGAGGGCAAGGGACAGAGAGTACGGCTTAACTCTTGCGCTGAGGCGGGGGCTATATGGCGTCTGCTGACCCCTCTCACGCAGCTTGGCAGCACCTCCCCAGCCACGCTCTGTCCCCTGCCCCTGTCGTGTTCATCCTCTGCCTTTCTCTCTGCTGCCTCCATCTTCCCACCTCCAGCCTGAGCATTTCCTAACCCCGGCACAGCCCTGCTCATCTCTTGGCTTTCTTTGCCTCACCAGCCTGGCTTTTTCTCCAAACTGGCAGCCATGTTTAGGGGCTTGATCTTTTCCAGCAACACGATGAGGAGCCCAAAGGTAAGGGTCAGCGAGGGCCTTGGTGGCCTGGGGTGAGCAGACTAGCCCGTAGCTGGAGTCTCCTGCCTAACATCCCGCAGGCGTGGTTTAGCTACTTACTGTAGCACAAATAGTCTGTAGATGCTGAGCCCCTGCTGTGCTGTGGGAATGAAGGATATGGGCCCCGTGCTGCCACCCCTGGGCCTACTAGTGAGCAGGCTCGGGGAGCTGCTCTAAGAGTAAAAGTTTAGGGTAGAAGTGGGGTCTGGCTGGGCCCGCGGCGCCAAGGCAGCATGGGCTGAGGAGATGGCTGCCTGAACCAGTGGTCCCCAAGCTCCGCTTCAGTGAGTGGGAACCATAAACAACATAGAAGGCAGCGATGACTGTGACAGTGAGACTGGTTGTGACTTTAGACCGGAGCAGTGCTGCCAAGCATGGCAGCCGCCGTCCACATGTGCAACCCAGTGCTTTTGCTCATGTTAGGCAAGTGCGCTACCACTAAGCTAAGTCTCCAGTCAAGTTTTTTAGGTTTGTTTTGTTTTGTGTGTGTGTATGTATGTGTGTGTGTGCTTGAGACAGGGTCTTGGGGCTGGAGAGATGGCTCGGTGGTTAAGAGCACTGGCTGCTCTTCCAGAGGACCCGGGTTCAATTCCCAGCTCCCACAAGGCAGCTCACACCTGTCTGTGACTCCAGTTCCAGGGAATCCGACACCCTCACACAGACATGCATGCAGACCAAACACAAATGCACATAAGAATAAATAAATATTAAAAAAGTTTGTGAGACAGGGTCTTATGTAGCTTAGGCTGCCCTCCTGATGTAGTGAGGATAACCTCAGGGTTAGCCTTGGTTTACTGTGATTTTGGTCTCACTGTTGCCTAGGCTGGCCTTGAACTACTAAGTTCAGGCCCCTAGTAGCTAAGACCACAGACATATGCCACCATGCCCAGTTATGTATGCCTGTTTACTTACTTGTTTTTTGAGACAAGGTCTCATGTAACCCAGGCTAGCCTCATCTTCCTGCCTCTATTTCCCAAGGGTTAGAATTATAGGCATATACTACCATGTTTGGCTTTTTAAAATATATGTAGCTACTCAAATGAATACTCAACATGAAATAAGTTGAGGTTTTCACTCAGCGCTAACCACGCTCCTTGGGCCAGGTGTGGTAACATGTCTTCCACTCAGGCGTTCAACAGACAGAGGCAGGTGTCTGTGAGGGTGAAGCCTGGTCTGCATAGGGAGTTCAGGGCAGCTGATATTATATAGTGAGACCCTGTCTCGGAACCAAAAGAATAAAAAAAAATTGTAAGGAGCTGGAGAGACGGCTTAGTGGTTAAGAGCATTGACTGCTCTTCCAGAGGACCCATGTTTGATCTTCAACACTCACAGGGCAGTTCAGGGCCATCTGTAATTCCAGTTCAAGGGATGGAGAGTCTTCTCTTGGCCTCCAGAAGCACTGCATACATGAAGTGCACAGACATATATGCAGGCAACCCCCTCATACACACACACACGCTAATAATAATAAGTTGGTTTTTAAATTGCATTAAAGCTCCAGTGGTTCTAGGTGGTCATTGGCTATCACAGAAGGCGTGACAGATGGTGTTTCTGCTATATCAGAAAACTCCGTGAGCCAGTCCTGGGCTAGAGCATGGCAGGAGGGAGGGGCAGGGAGGGCTGCAGAGTGAGTGCCTGGCCAGAGTCTGAGACCATGGAAGGACTTTAAGATGTTGACAGGAGGGGCTGGAGAGATGGCTCAGAGGTTAAGAGCATTGCCTGCTCTTCCAAAGGTCCTGAGTTCAATTCCCAGCAACCACATGGTGGTTCACAACCATCTGTAATGGGGTCTGGTGCCCTCTTCTGGCCTGCAAGCATACACACAGACAGAATATTGTATACATAATAAATAAATAAATAAATATTTAAAAAAAAAAAAAGATGTTGACAGGAAGCCTTAGGGACTTGAACTAAGCCAAGGGTAGGAAAACGAAGTTGGAGTGGCAGTCTGTGTTGAAGACATTGCAGAAGCAAAATGGAAGAGGAATAGCCGCCCTGCCTGGGCTTGAAGGGGGAAGGGAGACTGTATATAGGGCACTCAAGGCGGGGGTGCCAGGGTCAGGGATCAGCAAATAGAAATGTAGTGGCTGCGGAGAGAAGTCCCATGTAAGCCTGAATGTGGCATCCCGGGAGCCACCTGAGGGGTGGTCTTCACTCAAGCTGGTGAACTTGAGTGCCAGTCTGGCACTGTGGATGTGGCATCTATCCATGGGATAGTTACAGCACTGTCACTATGAGAAGCCTATCTATAGTGAAGCGTGACTGTCTGTCGTCCCTTCCTCCTCTCTATGGGCTGGCCACACTAGTGAGAGCACAGCCCTCTCAGTGCCAGGAGGAAGTAGCCAGTCACGAAGGGTTGGAGGTTTGGGACCCAGAACCAGGTAGCCAGAGTCCACGTGAAGTGGGAAAGCTGTCTGGAAAGGATCTGGCCTGCCTCCCCTCTTCATCCTTTAGCCTGGCTCTGCTCCCTCACCGACATTTTGGGTTCACCTTGCAGGTCCAAGATGAACGCACTACCAGCTACCCGTCCCTCCTCAGCCACCTGACTTCCATGTACCTCAACATGCCTCCGCTCGCCTTGCCTGTGGCCAAGAGGCAGGCCGCCAGCCCTGCTCTGCGCTCTTTTCACCCTCTGGCCTCCCCACTGCCCTGTGACTTCCACCTGCTCAATCTGCGCACGCTCCCAGCTGAGGTAAGTGTTCCTGTGAGTGCTAACCCTCACCACCAGGTTCTGGCCTTGCCCTCTGGGCAGAAGTGCGCTGACCCTCCATTACCCTGGCCCTGACTGTCTTCCAGGACACCCTGCCCTCAGCTGATGCCGCACTCCTCTTACACCGCAAGGGTTTTGACTGTGGCCTTGAGGCCAAGAACCTGGGCTTCAACTGTACCACAAGCCAAGGCAAGGTGAGCAAGGCCCAGGGGTGGAGGCAGGACCCCTTGTCAAGACAGTGAAGCTGGACCTTCTGCAGTAGCAGAACTGAGAACTTAGAGGGAGGTTGGCCTGGGGTTTGGCAGTATGGTAGGAGGAGAAGGCATAACCTCAGGGCTCCCCAGAAACAAAGGGGAGGCTGTTGATGTGTGTTTTTAGTATTGAGTTGGGCAGGAGCAGTTTCAGACAGGGCACTGAACTAGAAGCCAGGAGGAGGGGCCTGTACTGAGCATGGTGGGAAACTGAGGAATGAAGAACTGCCACACCTTTCAAAGTGTTAGTCATGGCGTCCACTGGCCCTTTGTCTGCTCTGGTGACTCAGAAGTGAACCCAGACATAGTCCTTGTTCTCAAACACAGCTTGGTGTTTAGCTCCTACTGCGGTGCCTGGATAGGCTCCTGACTTGAGTAGATTGCAGCAAAACCTGTCTGAGGTGTGTTGCTTCAGAGAGGACCCTAGCTTCCCTAAGATCAGTTCCTTCTTACTTTTTATATTTATTTATTTATTGTGTTTTTATTCTTGAGACAAGGTCTTATGTAGGCTGGATACAATCTTACTTTGTGGCCAAAGCTGAGTTGAACTCCTGAGCTACCTGAGTCCGCCTCCCAAGAGTTACAGTCATGTGTCACCATCTTAGCGCTGCTTTCTTTCTAAGATCTGACAGAAAGCCAGGTGTGGTAGCTCACAGAATCGCCCAGCACTCAGGAGACTGAGATGGGATTGCTGTGAGTTTGAGGGCAGCCTTGATGACAGTGCGAGACCCTGTATTAAGAAAAACTAAAAGGTGGTACTCGCTGTGAGGAAGAACTTAACCCAGTGTTGGTGGTGCCCAGCTCAGCCTGCCTCCTCTCTCTTCACAGCTGGCCCTGGGGAGCCTCTTCCATGGCCTGGATGTGGTATTTCTGCAGCCAACCTCTTTGACTTTGCTGTACCCTCTGGCCTCACCCTCCAACAGCACTGACATCTTTCTGGAGCCCATGGAGATTGGCACCTTCCGCCTCCGCTTGGGTTAGGTTAGGGCTTCATGTGGCCTGAAGAGAAAGTGCACCCACAGAGACCGCCTCTTAGCACCAGGATCGGTTGTACAGGTCACACTAGTACCACATCCTGTTCTGCCTCTCAGAACTGTGACAGACTGGGCTCTGCCCTTACTTTGTCTATTGCTGCTTCTGTGTTTGGGACAACCCACACATCGGTGGTGGGACAAGGGAGAGGAGGTTCTTTGGGGTGTGAGTAGGTACCCAGCAGGGCACAGGCTCAGGCTCCCATTCTTTTCCCAAAATGGGATGTAGGAAGAGTCAGAGCAAACAGAAGAGGTCAAGGAAGCTGAGGGGAACAGCCCAGTGCCAGGTGACTGCACTTAGGAGCTAGCTCTAAGGGAGGTCCTATGGTGACATAGACCCCGCATGTCCTATGAAGCACAGGAGCAGAAAGATTCTGGGAGAAGGGCAGAGGGTCCCGTTATTAGTGAAGTAGAGGAGCAGAAGGGATCCCTAGCTCTCCCAAGAGCCTAAAGGCTTTGTTGCTTTCCGCTCTAAGTGCCACTGAGCCTGTATGCCCCAGCTAGTGACCGCTGGGTGGCAGGAAGGACTTGCTTGAGACTCTAAATCAAGGCCAGAGGCCATAGAACACGTCAGGTGCCCGTGCCTGTCCTACCCTGGTCCTCTGGTGATGTGCTGGTTTGTGGCAGGGCTGAGAAGTGTCTTCCATCCTCCCTGCTTCTTCATCTCACACACCACTCTCCACAAGTTCCTGTCATGGGGTTCTGGCTAAGTTCCTTTCCCTAGAAAGGAAACGGAACTGCCAAGACCCCTGTGCTTGGGTACCTTGGGAAGGCATCCCATTCTGGGTCCAGTGGCAGGTTGAGAAGGTTCATCTTTGTTCCATCTGCAGAATTATTGCCTTCCTGGTGTGTGGGACAAAGAAAATGGAGAAAAAATTAGGAGGCTGTATGCTTCATTTTAGCTTCAATTAATAGTGAATTTGTCTATAAATGATAAACAGAGTTGGTAAAAGTGAAATTCCATCCCTTATGAAATCTTAGTAAGCCACGACTAGAAAGAAGCATCATCGTCTAGATAAAGGTCCCCCTGTCACCAGTAACAATGGCACCTAAAGAACCAAACAGCACAGGCACGCTCCTAAGAGTCAGAAATTAGCCGGGGGCGTGCTGTTATTTAGCAGGGTCCCCGGATCACTAACCTCTGCAGTTGAGCAGATGGGGCCATGGAAGTGGCATAACAGCCACTGTTTTTAAACCACAAGCTACCTAGAAACCAGTGTCACCTGAAGACCCATCAAGGCATTCTGTGAGTTGCCTGAGTGCTGTCCACGCTCCTGTAAAGACTGATTCTTCCCAAATCAGCCCATAAAAATCAATGTAATTCCAGCAAGATTGCATACTTTGTGGAATTCTGCCAGTTCTGACATTCATTTGGGAGAGTACAGGAGGAGGACATGAGGTAGTTCTGAATGGCAGTGGTGGTGTGCGCCTGGTGGGTCCAGGGTGGCAGACGGCACTTGTCTTTGAGCCCTCAAAGGCTTGGGCTCTTCTGCCAGCATGAATTCAGTCATCATGCAGGTCAGAGAGACTGCTGGAGCAGCACAGAGAGTTCAGACAGACCCAGAACACAGACGTGTGTATATGATTTCAAGTGCAGGGAGGGAGAGATGGATTATTTAATAAATAGTTCTTTGAGACAGCTAGCTAGCTGTTAGTTGGAACTCTACCTCAGTTTCCCAAAAACTAGGTCTAGAGGGAAAAAAATAACAAAAATTTTCAAGAAATATATATATAGCTATGTATATTTACTATACTGTGTAGCTCTGGCTGTCCTAGAATTCACTATGTGGACCAAGCTGGCCTCAGAGTCACAGAGGTCTCCACCTGCTGCTGGGACTAAAGGCATGTGCCATCACACCTAGCAAGAAAATATATTTTTATACCTGATGTAGGACATTCTTTTCTAGACATAACATGGAACCTTAACATATAATAGGGGAAACGACTAAAAAATAGATTTTGCCACACAAAAAAATAATTGAGAGCATGTTATAGGGAACAGGTTAACACCCACCTGTGCAGGTGAGCAAGTGTCTGCAGCAGGCAGGCACTGCAGGAGAAAAGCTTGCTCGGGCTCCTCAGAGAACATCACTAGGCTCTGCCCAGCAGTCACCCGAAGATTCAGTAGTGACAGGACTGAGTTCTTGCGGGTCCTCCAGAGCACATGCAGCCAGGCTCAGGCCTGGGTTCCTAGTCATGTCTCGGTGAAAGAACGATGATGCGTGGGAAGGTGCTTTAGCATAGGGCTCTAGACAGGTGTCGATGGAGTTTCTGTCCCGAAATGCGTTAGGGAAGAGTATGAAGCCGCTGTTACAGCAAGTCTTGTTTGCTGGTGTATGGTTTGTAGTCAAATGACAGGGGAGACTCTGTGAACCCCTAGGAAATTAGCAGAATAAAGGATACTCTTTGGAGGTCTTAGATGTGCAGTAAAGTTGATGCCACACAAAAGTGTCTGGGGACGGGGGTCTTCAGCATATCCCTGGCTAACCCAGACTTGCCATGGAGAACCAGGCTTGTCGTCAACTGTCATCTTCCTGCCTCTGCTGCCCACATGCTGGGCTCACAGGTCGGCACCGTCTGCCCCGCTGGTGTTCCCTAGTCCAGTATTACTTAGAGCAGTGCTGTTCAGAATGTCCCGTCAGCAGAGTTGCTTCTGGAAAGTGCAGCTTTCTGTCCTGTTTCTTCAGTCTGGGTGCTGAAGTGATGTGCGCACAGGGCCACATGCACCTGGATAAAGAAACAAAAACTTGCTCTAGAACACAGGAAGAAAAAAAGACAACTCTGGGAGTAAGGCCAAATAATTTTTTTGTTCTTTGGGTTTGTGTGTGTGTGTGTGTGTGTGTTTTGTCTATTGTTTTCTGAGACAGGTAGCACAAGCTGGCCTCCAATTTACAGAAATCCTCCTGCCTCAGCCTCCCAAGTGTGGGATTATAGGTGCATGCCACCATAACCTGGCTTGGATTGGTCTCAGTAACGAGCGGGCCCATGAGTGCATACTATTTTACGGCAAGCAGCAGCCCTTGTCATTGTGAGGACAACAGTACAGGGGATCCCGGATGCAACAGAACAACCTCACTCACCAGAAAGGGAAGGACTGCCTCATCGAAACACATCCCATTCCATGAAGAGGGAAGGGCTGCGTGGCTAGCTGGAAACCCAAAAAGGCAGGCAAGTGTGAGCCTCTTCATCCTCTTGCAGGGAGTCCAGGCCCACATAGGGTTGGGATCTGCCATCCCCAGGGCGTGAAGAGAAAGAAGCAGAAATTCTTGGGTAGCAGCATCTGGAACTGGAACTGGAACTGCTTGTTTGCTGTCGTGGTGGCTACTAAGAAGGTCCCTGTGAAGCCAGGCACTTATGTTCCAGCTGCTCTGGGGGCAGAGGCAGGAGTGTCAAGTTTAGAGTGAGCTTGAGCAATGTTGAGACCCCATCTCAAACGCACGAGCTGTCAAACTAAACTACCTTCCCCCACACGGACACAAAGAGGAACAAAATTATGTAGTGAAGGGTGAGGTTTGAAGTTCAGCTAGAGATCTCTGAAAAGTTTTGTTCTTTCCTAACAAAAATGTGTGTGAAGGGCAAGTCTCATCCAGTGAGAGATGATAGCAGAGAGACCGGATCTTCCACCAACCCAGTTTTGTTGAGGCCCAGTAGAAAGTAAAGTCTAAATCATAACAGTTGCTAGGAGCAAGTGGGTCTATTCCAGCTTCTGACTTTGAACTCCCTGGTTGATTAGGATAGCCTGCACACAGGAAGCCCAAGTGGGCTGGTGATGATGACTTTTTAATGTGTACAGTGTGACACAGTTGCAGATTAGAGATAATGATGGGAAGTTCCTTGAAGGAAGAAATGCGTGGGCTTCTTTGTAAGCATTGCATGTTACAATTTGAGCATGTGTGTGTCCCTCTGTATTTTCGTGAAATACTATTAAGAGGTGGGACCTGTGGGTGGTGATTAGGTCATCAGGCTCCTTTCTAGGAGGATGATGGCCACTGTAAAAGAAGCAAAGAAAGAGGCCAGGTATGGTGGCGCATGGCTTTAATCTCAGCACTCAGGAGGCAGAGGCAGGCGGATCTCTGAGTTCGAGGCCAACCTGGACTATAGAGCAACTTCCAAGATAGCCAGAGATATACAAATAAATCCTACCTCAAAGAGGAAAAAAGGGGGGGCAGGTAAATTCTCCTTGGGGAAGGAAGAATCTGCTGAACTCAGGGAAAAGCTTGCTTCAGGCAGAGGTGGTTTGGTCAGCCCAGATTAAGGAAACCTCATCAAGCCATGAGGCAGAAATATCTTCATGGAGACTTGCTCTGTATGAACAGCATGAGAAGGAACACCTGACTACTTGTTCAACTTCAAGCTCTTGAAAAAAAAAAATGTTTCAAAAGATGGAGGACCGCTTCTCCAAAGGAAAAGTCAAGGTTTGGAGGTATCGTCCAAAGTAATGATGCTCACTGTGCCCTGGAGCCGAATTATGTTCCTCCCAAAGGTGCAAGTGCTCCTCAAGACCCCACCTGCCTCCTTCCTGTTTGCTCTGAACTCAGTCAAAGATCAAAAATGAACACCCAGGCTTGTCTATTAGAGATTCGGGGGGGGGGGAATCGGAACAGCCAGAGAAAACAAGAGTAGGAAGCAGCCAGACCTAGAGGAGAAACATGCCAAAGGCAAAAGTGAAGCAGCAGGAAGAACCAGCCTTGCGAGGCCAACAGGCTTAAAGAGTAAGGAGCCAGGGGCTGGAGAGATGGCTCAGAGGTTAAGAGCACTGACTGATCTTCCAGAGGTCCTGAGTTCAATTCCCAGCAACCACATGGTGGCTCACAGCCATCTATAATGAGATCTGGTGCCCTCTTCTGGCATGCAAGCATACATGGAAGGAATGTTGTATACATAATAAATAAATCTTTAAAAAAAAAAAAAAGAGTAAGGAGCCAGAAGAGGGTGGCCCTGTGATGTGCATGCCTGTGTTCAGGCAGCTAGCTATTTCGCTAAGAATGGGACATTCAAGTGTAGCTCAACATTAGCTTCAGTGTAAAAACTTGAGATTTTTGTATAGCTGGTGAGATTTAAGAAGCCTTGGTGGGAGAGGGGGGCTGAAGAGATGGTTCAGTGGTTAAGGGCACTGGTTGCTCTTCCAGAGGACCTGAGTTCAATTCTCAGTAACCAAAACCATCAGTAATGAGATCTGTTGCCCTATTGTGGCCTGCAGGCACACATGCAGACAACACTGTACACAAATCTTTAAAAAAGCCTTCAGAGGCGCTGGAACATGGTTGCGCAATGTGTAACCCCAGCAGAGGCAAAAGGACATTTGAATCCTATCCCCACCCCCACCCCCAAAAAATAAGGGGCAGGCGAAGGCGAGATAGCTCACTGGGTAAATGCACCCGCCTGCCAGGCCTGACAAACCGAGTTTGATATCCCAGACCCATATGATGAAGGGCAAAACCCAACTTCCCCAAGTTGTCTGATTGCCACACCCACACTTGGGACGTCCGCACGCGCGCATACACGAGCACAAAAATATAACCAAAAAAAGAAAAATCCTCAGCAGTTTACGGACCATTTAAAAAAAAAAAAAAGTGACCGCTCCAGAACTTTTTTTTGTGCCTTCTCCAGACTCCACCCACCTCCGTGGGCGGGGCAACGTCAAGGCCACTTCCGGGTATCCCGGAAGCTCTTGTTGCTTAGCAACCCAGTAAACAATCACTCTTTAAGGGCCAAGGAAGGGCTATGAATTAATGAGCACCCGCAGCAGTTTGTGTATGGGGGCACTGAGGTCTTACTGGGATTTCTGTTCTTCCCAGCCATAAGTGGTGGCATTTCTTCCCAGTATATCTGCGGTAAGGGAACTTTCCAAATCAGTGACCTACACCATCTGACCTTCATAACAACACAATCCAGCTCAGTGATTAAGGATGCCCTGCTCCAAGGATTGACATTTTCAACCCAAGGGAACTGATGCAGAGGATACATAGTTGGAAGCGAGTATCTAGCGTGTGGGTTCTTCACTCAGGAGACCAGGGAAGGAAGAGTTTTACCCTAAGTTCTTTATTTTCCATGGTTCATAAGCCAAAGCTTAAGCAATCCTAAATCCCTGAGGGGCCAGAAGTCCCACCGTGAAAAATAGCAAACAGACCCAAGACTTGAGGAAAGTACACGGAGGGATGGGTAAATCTGATTTCCATATCTGGGACTCAGCTGAGTTAGAAAATGCAGACATCTTTAGCCTGGAATGTATGAGCTGAGTGAAGGACTGTTAGAAATGCTGCAGTAAGAATTCCATCGTGCCCGGGCCTTGCTGGAGCCATGCCACAAGATGTCACCAAGCACCGCTCAGAGAGTCAGCCCTCGCTCCTCAAACAGCTGCTTTAGTGCCTCTTCCAGTTGCTGGTTCGTTCCTTGAAGCCCCTTCACCACCTGAGCTGCCCACTCGAAGTATTCCTGGACTCGCTGTTCTGACCACCCTGCACAAGAGTGGACAGAAACCCGCTCACGTGATGTCGAGGCCAGCACTGACTTTTGCCTGTTTCCTGGAGGGCTTTTGGTACAAGGCTATAAGACAAGTTGCTATGGAATGACCTGAAACTCTTCCAGGACTCAGCAACTTTTCCCACTTTGTGGAAGAAGACTGTTCTAGGTTTAGTTTAAGGCACTAAGACCTCTGCCCGCGCTCCTCCCTCCCCTCTCCCGCCCCGCTTATTTCTGGGAAATTGACCAATCTGTGATTTTAGAAGCTGAACATTTCCCCCACTCCCACCTCCTCAGAGCTAGCAAGGGAGCATACCTTGAGGGGTGCAGCGATTCAGGTCTCTCAAATTGTATAGTTTGTCTGCCAGTTTCACCAGTTTGGCCCCGGGGCTGCTGTGGGGTGCCTGCTCCACCTGTTGCCGCTTTCTTTCCAGTTTGGGCAGAGTCTTGTCGTCTGTTACTTCCTCCACTAAGCGCCGAACCTGTGCTCCGAAGTGCAGCTCTACCTCATCCAGGGTAGTGTCTGTGTCTTCTACTGTGTCGTGGAGCAGGGCCGCCTGCGGATAGGCTCCCGTTCAGTCCATGGGGCACTAGCCTATTACTAGTCAAAGGGCACCTATTGTTCAACAGTGCCCCTAATTCCCACACCAGCCTCCTGGCAGAGAAGGATAAAGTTACCTGTAATACCACAATGTCAGTGATTCCCGCCTCATGGGTTAGGATCCGGGCCACACCTGACAGGGGCAAAGCAGAGGTCAGACTAGAGGGAGCCACAATGGAGAGCCAGGCGTAGCCTCTCACCAGCTGGGTGACCTTGGAAAGTCCCTTACCCTCTCGAGACTGTACTAAGGGGACAAAATCTACTGCCTCAGGTGAGGCTTGCACAGCAAAACGCACGAAAAGTGATTGGCACAAAGCTTGGGACTCGGTAGGCGCTCAATGATTTGTACACCCTTTGTGTTCCCGTCCCAGTCAGTCCCCACCCGCCACGCGCCGCGAGGACTGCTTCCCAACCGGCGCGCCCACCGATGGGGTGGTTGATGTAGGGAGTCCCTTCAGGATCTTTCCGTCGCTGCTGCCGGTGTTTGCGAGCGGCGAAGTCAGCAGCCTCCAGCAGCTGAGCTGCCTCGGAGCCCATCGCGCGGGTGGCGCGGGGGACTGAAGCCTGTGTCTCAATAGGTTATCTACAGCGCCCCCTGGCGCATCGGAGGCTCGGATAACGAGTTAATTCTAACAAACTGTAATCCATTTATTCTCCCCACCACCACACACCTCGTGTTATGTATATGTGCAAGTGCGTGTGGAGTGTAGAGGACATATGTCTCCATCTTACTTTTGGAGACAAGGTCTTTCCTTGAACCCGTAGCAGCTCAGTTATTTAGCAAGACTAGCTAGCCAACTAGTTTGCACGGATTCTCCTGCCTCCGCCTCCCTAACAAACAGGTGTAGGTTGCCACCCCAAGCTTTTTACCGGCTGTTGCCTTAGTCTGAATGCAAGTCTTTATTCTTCTGCAGCAAGCACTTTATCCACTGAGCCATTACCCCAATCTCAGTGGAAGTTCTTCAGGGGCTGAGAGCCTGGGCACAGAAAAAAAGCCTTTAGCTGGACGCTGGTGGCGCATGCCTTTAATCCCAACCCTCAGGAGGCAGAGGGAGTGGATCTCTGAGCTCAAGGCCAGCCTGGGCTACAAAGTGAGTTCCAGGGCAGTCGGGCTATGCAGAGAATCCCTGTCTTGAAAAACAAAATGAAAGAGAGAGAGAGAGAGAGAGAGAGAGAGAGAGAGAGAGAGAGAATAGCTTTCAATAATCACAGCTGGTGTACTATGTTCCAGGCTCGAACATAGTTACCCCGACTCTCTGAGAACTAATGGTCTGTGGAGAGAAGAAAGGCAAACAAGAACAAAGATGATGGCTTCAAAGAGTTCTGAGTACTGAACTGGAAGGCATGCGTAGCCGTCGGTCCATAGAGAAAGCCCAGTTCATCTAGCCTGGGAGACAGAGACGTCTTCCAGGAGAAAAAGGCTGCCCACAATCTTTCGGTGCCCAGAATGTTTTCAAAGTGCTCCAAACATAGCTCTCCCCACAGGCACTGTCCCTGTTACTATGGGTGTCTGAGCCTTACATTTGGGCCCTAGAGACACTAGGAGTCCCTACGGCTTGACCTTCTGGAGAACTGGATCCTGAGCTAGAAGTTCTGCCTAATTGCTTCAGATTTAGGCTCCTGGGAGGCAGTGCTGTTTCTACAGAAACTGCATTAATCTCCTGGACCACAAGGGAGCCTGTTTTAGTCCCCAGACCTCTGCTGTGGGACTCTGAGGTGATGAGTCTTGCCCCAGCGGTTTCACGGACATAATGTTGCCTATCTTGGGTAGGCACAGGAATAATCTTTCATTCTTTACTGACCAATGATCTTTGGATCTTCTGGAGAAATTCCCTATCTTAGTGTTGGCAGCTCTGAAGTTTGAAGAGTAAGCTAGATCTGGGAACCTTCCCAAAGGACTCTCAAGGGAGGTAGCCAGCTGCTAAGTGTATTCCAATCAGCAGGTAGCTTTTGTGTCTGGGCTGGTGGCTGGGGAGGGAAAGCTCAGGGGATGTTTACTGGTAGGATTCTCAGGGAGGCTTGGTGGTTGCCATGTTGTAACAGTTATGGAGGGATGCTCCGCAGGCTGACTGGAGGTCTCTGGGGCCCAACATGGGTTGGTCAGAATTCCCGAGGTGTCTGTAGTAGCTTGGAAGTAGGAGGATGGATAGGCAGACACACATCTGGCTTTATGTGTTCATTTTTTCAGGACAATGTCTCAATTTCTCTCTCTCGCCCAGCATTCCGAATGCTCTGTGCTGTTCCTCCCTTCTGCTTAGGAAAGCATAGGCAGTTCGGAGCCAGAGGCCTCACAATTTCCAGAAGATGACAGGAATCCAGTTGCTCTCATCTCTCCAGAAGCCTGTGATGGAGGAGTTTCCACCCCTGTGGGCCTTGGGACTTTAATTTCAGGTTCCTTATTGTCTGGAATCATAGCTTAGGACAAATGCTGGATTCCTGGGACTACAACTGAGGCGGAGGTGACCGCTCATGGGCCTCCAGAGGAGCCCAGGGCCTCTCCTAACACACCTGGCTGTGTGGCTGCTGCTGCTTTTCAGTTGGATGAACCCTGCCCACCCCACCGACCTCGCAGGTATACACACTTCCCCTGTCCTCTGAGGGCGACCTCAGCAGCTGAGAAAGCTAACGGTAAAGGAAGCTTCCTCTTCCTCTTCTGGTAGGAACTTGGACCCCATTTTGCACTTGGAACCGGGTGAAGGGGGTGTGGGTAACCTCCCTCCTCCATAGCCTTCTTGCTTCTCCAGCACTGGCTCATCACCCCCATTTGTGCCAGACCACGCGGGACGCTGAAGGCCGCCACTACCCGGGTTTCTTCTGTCCCCGCCTCTCCGATACTTCCGAGGAAGCCTACTGTTGCCACCTGCAGGCGGCCGGGGGTTCCTGCTGTACCCGGGATGAATTTGAGGCCCTGTACCAAGTAAACTTGTCTACTCTCCAGCCCCCGCCCATCCTCAGGTGAGAACTCTGGTCCCAGATCCAAGGGACACTGCCAGAGTGCTCTAGTGTCTTGGGCTCTGACCTTAAATTCTGCGGTGGGAGGCTTGTAGCTTCCAGACTAGTGGAGAGGAAGTCACGTAAATCACGATTAAAACGACTCTGTGAAGGAGTTAAAAGTAACCAAAGCTGCTGTATATTTTGTGGACTTTTTTTTTTTCTGAAGGGGTTTGGATGGTGTCAATAGAGAGATCAAGTCCATGAGTTACACACATTGTAGTAGGGACTTTACTTCTGAATCTAGCTGCGTTCGTCTTCAAGATACTTGCAAGCTCCCACATTTGGTTGCAAACTATGCGTAGGTGGTATTTATCCCGCGCATTTTTTGACTCTCCGGGTTCCGTCACCCCTGACTTGTCGCAGTCAGAGTACGATCTTGATTTTCTCCTCTTTCCTACAGGGGCCCAGGCCCGCTCCTGGCCCTGGGCCTCTACAGTCTACTGCTGATGGCACTAATGACCGCAGATTTCGCGCACTTCTTCCGTGATCGGGGCCGGAGAGGATGCTCAGACGCCAGCAGTCGCCCCCTCTCCTCTCGGGCCTCCGCGGCGCGCCCCCTTCGGGTCCCAGTGGGAACAGACTAGACGCCCCTGGAGCGTCCCTGAGCCTCAGCCCGCGCCTGCGCAATGCGGCCGAGCACCCCGCCCTTGCACGGCCCCGACGTCTTCTTTGCCTCGCCTTCTTTGGCGTAACCCTGACGCATTGCTGGGGCGGAGCAGCTCCCGGCATCTTCCCGAGACCTGAGCTGCATTTGCTCCAGAGGCTGCTCCTGTGTCGGCCGGCTCGGAAGGAAGCTCAGCTCCGCAATGACTGTGAGTGGTCCAAAGGACCTCCGAGCCCCGACCTTCGGTCCCGGAGTGCACGCTGATCCTCCTGTGACAGCTCCCTTTCTCACCTGACCACCGTCACCGCCTTAGAGCCCTCCTCGGGACTCTGCCCGGACTGGGCTCCTCTCCCAGCTGCGCTGATCTGCCCACTCCCTTTCTCTCCCCAGGCCAGCTCAGCCGAGCAGCTGCGGAAGGAGGGCAACGAGCTGTTCAAATGCGGGGATTACGAGGGTGCTCTGACCGCCTACACCCAGGCCCTGAGTCTCGGCGCGACTCCCCAGGACCAGGCCATTCTGCACCGAAACCGGGCTGCTTGCCACCTCAAGCTGGTGAGGGAGGGGGTCGGGTTGCTCTAACCTGGTTCTACCTGGGCCTGGGGTTACCCATAGCCGGTGCGGGCATTTCCTAGCCACCCACGGTTGTCAGATGTTTTTG
Source organism: Ondatra zibethicus (assembly GCA_004026605.1). Taxonomy (NCBI): domain Eukaryota; kingdom Metazoa; phylum Chordata; class Mammalia; order Rodentia; family Cricetidae; genus Ondatra; species Ondatra zibethicus. Next base: position 178,534 of record PVIU01000338.1, on the reverse strand, counting down.
GGCATTGGTAGTGAGGGGGTCAGCAGAACAAGGGTGCCCATTGCTACTCGATTAGATCAGGCTCCTGATCTTTCTCTTACAGGAAGATTACAATAATGCAGAATCAGAGGCGTCTAAAGGTAGGGGGGTGTGGGCCCTCATATGGAGCTGTGGGTCTTCTGTGGTGGGCAAGGACTCTGGGACCACTGAGCCTTCCCTTTCTCCTCTTCCTCTGATCCCAGACACTTGTCTTTCTATTTGCTTTCCCACTTCTTCGGCCTTTGCTTTTCTGCAGCTGCCCCTCACCTTTTCTGAGGCTGAAGCTCCGAGCTCCACATTGGTACCCCCCACCTTCCTCTGGCCCTCAAGATCTTTCCCTACTGCTCTTGCCTGGAGATGGTGGCCTCATGGGTGCTGACAGAGCTCCTGTTTGTCTCAGCCATCGAAAAGGACGGTGGGGATGTCAAGGCGCTTTACCGCCGAAGCCAAGCGCTGGAGAAGCTGGGCCGCCTGGACCAGGCTGTCCTTGATCTGAAGAGATGTGTCAGCCTAGAGCCCAAGAACAAAGTTTTCCAGGAATCCCTGAGGAACATTGGGGGCCAAATTCAGGAGAAGGTATGTGAAAAATCCAAGGGAGGATGGGGATGGCCCTGGTCTGGGTCAAGGATGTAGACACAGTGAGAAACAAGCATTAATAATGTTCAGCCTGGCTGGATGGTGGCGACGCACACCTTTAATCCCAGCACTCGGAAGGCAGAGGCAGGTGGATCTCTGTGAGTTTGAGGCCAGCCTGGTCTACAAGAGCTAGTTCCAGGACAGCCAGGGCTGTTACACAGAGAAACCTTGTCTTGAAACAAAACAAAACAAAATAATGCTTGGCCTGTTGGAGGAAATTGAATTAAAAGCATGGTTGTTTGGTGTGTGTGAAAGTTTATACACTTGGCAAAGAGTGAGGCAGGGATGAAAGCAGTGTGTGTGTGTGTGTGTGTGTGTGTGTGCGCATGTGTGCGCGCGTGCGTGTGTGTGCATGTGTGTCTGGACTCTCACAGCTGCTGGTGAGGGTATGCATGGTATGTTTCCTTTAGGCGCCAGTGCTTTAGTATATCAGTGTTGTAAATGAACATCTTATAATTTAGTTAGCCCAGACTGACCCTTTTCTCACTACATACCTGAAGCTGGCTTTGAACCCCTGATTCTCCTACTTCAAAAAAAAACCTTTATTTTTACCTTTTTTTAAAATATTTATTTATTTATTTATTATGTATACAGTATTCTGTCTGTGTGTATGTCTTCAGGCCAGAAGAGGGCATCAAACCCCATTACAGATGGTTGTGATCCACCATGTGGTTGCTGGGAATTGAACTCAGGACCTCTGGAAGAGCAGGCAGTGCTCTTAACCTCTGAGCCATCTCTCCAGCCCCCTTTACTTTTTTTTTAAGGCAGGGTCTCATATAGCCTAGGCTGGTCCTGGTTGCCGTATAGCTGAGGATGACCTTGACTTCCTGTCTACACCTTCCAAGTGCTGGGATTACAGGCGTCTGACTTTTCTTTCAGTCTTGTTTATAGTTACAGAAACTTGGAGCCTGCCTAAATGCCCAGCAACGAGAGAAAAACTAATCAGGCTAGGTCAGTGCTGTTGGTTTTGAGAAGTGGATCTTGAGTGGTCGTATGGAGAGGGCTGTGCTGTATGGTGGACAGAAAAGTAAAATGTGCAGTAATACACCCGGGAAAGACTGCTACCACCGAGCTCATAACCCATACAGAGTGTATCATGTCTGGGCACACTGGATAAATATGTCTAAACACACTGAAAGATATTGTTAGCATGTACATCAAAAGCCTGTTAAACTGAGAATTCGAGGCTGGCCTGGTCTACAGAGTGAGTTCTAGGACAGCCAGGGCTACACAGAGAAACCCTGTCTTGACACACACACACATAAGCCTGTTAAAAATGTACACCAAAGGCCAAGTGTAGTGGCGCACACCTTTAATCCCAGCACTCAGGAGGTGGAGGTAGGCAGATCTAGGCAGATCTTTGTGAGTTCAAGACCAGCCTGGTCTACATTAAAAAAAGAGAGAGAGAGAGAGAGAAAATGTGCCTGCATGTGCATTTTCAAAATGGTAACATTGGAAGAAAAGAATGGGGTTAAGGAGGCTTTCAAAAAATACTTTGAAGCCCGTCAGTGCTGGCACATGCCTTTAATCCCAGCACTCGGGAGGCAGAGGCAGGAGGATCTCTGTGAGTTTAAGGCCAGCCTGGTCTACAGAGTGAGTTCCAGGACAGCCAGAGCTACACAGAGAAACCCTGTCTTGAAAAACAAAAAAACCAAAAAACAGCAACAAAAAAAACCTTTGACTTATTACACACACATACACAAATTCACACACACACACACACACACACATGCACGCACGCACACGGCATCAAAGGGAGTATTAGCAGCTACCTTGCAACCCTCCTGGTGTTTTGTAAGTGACTGCCAAGTTCAGTGCTGTATTACATGGTTACGTTTTTTACGTTGCTGTACTGTAGCTGGCACTACTGGAATGGGTTTCCTTGTGACTGACAAGATGCCTGCTCTTCTGAAGGCACTTTAGCATCGGCAGGCCCTATTGCCCAAGCAGGAAGAAGTTCAGAGAGGAAAACAGCCCCGGGAAGTTTAGGAGGAGATGCCTGGCAAGTCTCTTCCTGCCTGCCAGGGTTCCTAGCTGTTGGCCTTGCGCTCTGAGCCTCCTGGGGAGGAGAGTCAGGGAGAACTCGGAGGAAACATGACGTGTCTGGCCAAGAAAGGTGACTTTCTCTGTGCTTCTTCGCAGGTGCGGTACATGTCCTCAACAGATGCCAAAGTAGAACAGATGTTTCAGATACTGCTGGACCCCAAAGAGAAAGGCACAGAGAAGAAGCAAAAGGTACAGGACCTGGAGTGAGCCTCTAGGGCTTCCGTAGGTACCCCTTTACTCACCAGTGTGGGCCTCAGGAGTCCTGCTGGCCTGCTCTGCAGTAGGTTGAGCCTCAGGCCATGCCTCCTGCATAGGAGCTGTTGGGGATGGGGTCCATAGTGTGAGGCAAGGAAAGGGAACTAGTGTTGCCAGAGAACCTTGGTGGCCATCCTGGAACCAGGAGCCTGCACACGGTGTGACTGAGGTACTGTTCTTGCTCTTGAAGCCCTGCTAGGGACCCCATTCTAGCCATCACCCACAAGACCAAGCTCTCTTTTCTGCTTGAAGAGAAGCTGAAGTTCTAAGGGCGGAATTTTTGGCCGGCTTAAGGAGAAGCGGTGAAGTCCAGAGCTCAGGGCCTATCTGCTTGCCCTGACTTTGGAAGGATGTAGTGTCAACATTAGAATGTGCTTCCTTTGGTGTAGGCGTCTCAGAACCTTGTGGTACTGGCCCGAGAGGATGCGGGAGCTGAGAAGATCTTCCGGAGCAATGGGGTTCAGCTCCTGCAATGCCTGCTGGACACCGGAGAGACTGACCTCATGCTGGCGGCCCTGCGCACACTGGTCGGCATTTGCTCCGAGCACCAGTCGCGGGTAGGTGATGTGGAGAGGTCTAGTTCACTTCCCCACTCAAGGCTGCTCGGAAAGGGGGTTTGTCTTTTCCAGAGGTCAGATTCCTTTTCCTCTGGAGAGGAGAGACACCAGTCATGTCACCAATAGCATCTCTGCCCTGGAGATAGTGACCTGGTCAGCAGAATGGATGGTGCTGTCCTGGCATGGACAGTGCCACAGGAATGACCCTGCTCCTGGGCTTGGAAAGTTCACGGCCCCCTGCTCTGAACATTGCTGGCTGGACCCAGGAGATAGGGACTTAGTCTTTGGTTGATCAGTATGTTTTTGTGTATACTTAGAGTCAGGGTTTTCTTATGTAGTCTGGGCTGCCTTGAACTCATGGTCTCTATGGGATTTCAGCGTGTGCTGCTGTGCTGGGCTCCTTGATTGCCTTCAGAGCAGTCTCTAGTTCCAAGAACGCTAGATTGTGAAGTAATTCAGTGAAATCCATTGAGGCTAAGTCTGGGTTATATTTAGACTAGTCAAACCATGCGTATCCTGTGGCAGCCTCTAGCTCCCCTTGGCTCTGTGGGCTGGGATGAGCTCATCAGGCCTCCTAGGTTCTCTAGCTTACAAGGAAGATGGAGAGGCCGTGCTGGTCTGCCCCGTGCATGCTCACACCCCCAGGAGTGTACAAACTCTCCTGCTGGGTTTGGGAAGGAGCTTGCATCTATCAGGATGCTTTGTCCAGGTGTGCTTCCTTCCTGAAGAGACATGAGACCAAATAGTTGCTCCTGGGGCTTGTCTTCTCCCCAGCTACAGAGAGCAGAGGTGGACGAGGACTCTGGAATATGTAGCCTTGGCTGTCCTAGAACTGGCTGCTATCCTGTCCCCATCTGGGATTACAGGTGTATGCTACCACCACCAAAAGGGATGCTTTCTTGTATCCTTTCTAAGAGGAAGCATGTCATGAACCCAGGTCCTACTTTTAGACCTGCTTTCCTTTTTACTTGGAGCTGGCCCTTCTACCCGGTGTTCGCTCACTTTGTAGCCACACTCACTGACTCACTGTTGGGAGTCACCATTGGGCTCCCCTTTACCTACCAAGCCTCTGTCCAATTCTTTCCCGCCCTAGACAGTGGCAACCCTGAGTGTCCTGGGGACGCGGAGAGTGGTCTCCATCCTGGGTGTGGAGAACCAGGCCGTGTCACTGGCGGCCTGCCACCTGCTGCAGGTTATGTTTGATGCCCTCAAGGAAGGTGTCAAGAAAGGCTTCCGAGGCAAAGAAGGTGCCATTATTGTGGGTGAGTGGAAGCTGTTGTGGAGGGGATGGGTGGAGCTGAACCCACCCACCCAATTCTTCCAGGATGAGCTCTGTAGCTCCGGGAATGTGGCTTAGGGGTGATGTTTTACCCTAGATGCTTTTGTTCTGCTGAGACAAGGTCTCACCATGGAAATGAACTCTCAGTCCTCTGGCCTCAGCCTCCCAAGTGCTGACATTGTATGCTTGTGTCTCTATATCCAGCTTCTCATTTGGATTCTAATAGTCAAGGTGCTTGAGGAGAAAGCTGGGCTCAGCTTAGAACCCGGGAGGGCAGCCTCCTCTGCCTGTGTCTCTCTGACAGTTGAGGGGTTCAGCAGTCACACAGGGCTGGGTCACTATAGAGCCCACTAACTTAGCATTTTCTGTTGTGCTGTTTTGTCTTTGCTGTGGAGGACTGAACCCCTTATGTCATAGACATTGATCACCAATGTGTGTTGTCGCCAGATCCTGCCCGGGAGCTGAAGGTCCTTATCAGTAACCTCCTGGAGCTACTGACTGAGAAGGGAGTCTCTGGTCAAGGCCGCGACAATGCCCTGACCCTCCTAATTAAAATGGTACCCCGGAAATCTCCAAAGGACCCCAACAATAGCCTCACACTCTGGGTCATTGATCAAGGTAGGTGGTACAGTTTAGGAAAACTTGCTTGGGTGGCTGAGGCCTGCCTTTCTGTGGGAGTAAAGAGAAGAGTAGCAATTGTGTATGGCAGCACGCTCGTCCTGAACTGCCCTTTATAGCCCTTCCAGTCCCTGTAAGGAGCACAGAGACCCTCCAGTTGTTTGTGTGCGTCCTGTGCGTCTACAAATGCGTGTGCATTGGACAGTCCCTAAGAAGGCTAATCGAAAGGCAGTACCATTTTTCTCTAGTTGCAGTTTTTTTTAAAAAATCACATTATTTATTTTCTTTTAAACTTTTTTCTTTTTTTTTCTTTTAAACTTTTAAGACTTTTTATTTATTTAATAAGTCTCTCTCTTCCACATATCGCGCCCCCCCGTGTGTGTGTGTGTGTGTGTGTGTGTGTGTGTGTGTGTGTGTTCGAATACCGTGACACTGGTGGACATCATGATAACACGCAGAGGTTGGTTTTCTCCTTCTACCGTGTGGGTCCTGGAGATCGAACTCAGGCATCAGAGTTGGTGTCAGGCATCAGAGTTGGTGTCAAGCACCATTACCTGCTGAGCCATATCATTAGCCTGTATTTCTTAGTGACTATGTATTACTACTACTCTTGGAGAAAAAGACAATTAAATCAGACCATAGCAATTTACACTTCTCATTTTCCCAAAAAGATAAATAAGAAAGGACTTGTGAAGGCCCTGCCTGACGCCTCCTGCTGGGCTCCTTTGAACCCCATGGCTTCACCACTGCCATGCCTGTTTGCACTCTGACCTTCCTGACAGAGAGGCGGCCTTGTTTTTCTCTGCATCTCCAAGGCTGTCTCTACCTGTAGGGGTTGGCACCAGTGGAGTCACTGTCTGAATGGGGTGTCTTTGCAGGTCTGAAAAAGATTCTGGAAGTGGGGGGCTCCCTGCAGGATGCTGCCGGGGAGCTCACAGTGACAGCCAACAGCCGCATGAGCGCCTCCATCCTCCTCAGCAAGCTCTTCGATGACCTCAAGTGTGACGCCGAAAGGGAAAACTTCCACCGGCTCTGTGAGAACTACATCAGGTGAGGGAGGCCGCTGCTCCCGCTGCCAGGGAGCGACCAGTGTTCAGCATGGAGTGCAGCCTGAAGGGGGGACTAGGAAACTAAAGTGATCCCCAGCACCTCCACCCCATGTCTTAGTTGCTTTTCTGTTGCGGTGAAGAGAGACCATGACCAAGGCAACTCCTAAAAGAGTTTATTGAGGGCTTAGATTTCAGAGGTGAGTAGAATTCATAACCATCATGGCAGGGGGCATGGCAGCCAGCAGAGAGGCATGGTGCTGCAGCAGTAGCTGAGAATTTACATGTTGAGGCAGTCACAGGGCAGGGAGGGGGAGGGAAGGAGGGAGGGCGAGAGAGAGAAAGAAAACAAATTAACTTGGACTGGTGTGGGCTTTTGAAACCTCAAAGCTCACCCCCAGTGACACCTTCTCCAACAAGGCCACACCTCTAATCCTTCCCAAACAGTTCCACTGACTGGAGAACAAGCATTCAAATCTATGAATTTATGGGGCCATTCTCATTCACGACACCCTATTGTTTTTTGGTTTGGTTTGTTTTTTTGTTTTTGTTTTTCTGTTTTTTTGGTTTTTCGAGGCAGGGTTTCTCTGTAGCTTTGGAGCCTGTCCTGGAACTAGCTCTTGTAGACCAGGCTGGCCTCTAACTCACAAAAATCCGCCTACCTCTGCCTCCCGAGTGCTGGGATTAAAGGCTTAAAGGCGTGCGCCACCCTCGCCCGGCTTTGTTTACTTTTTTGTAAGATTTTATTTAATTTTATTTTATGTTCATTGGTGTTTTGTCCACACTCATGTCTGCATGAGGGTGTTGGATCCCCTGGAACTGGAGTTAGAGACAGTTGTGAGCTGCCCTGTGTGTGCTGGGATTTGGTCCTCTGAAAGAGCAGTCCGTGCTCCTAACCACTGAGCCATCTCTCCAGCCCCTGGATCTCTTTTCTAACCCATGAACTAAATATGACAGTCCACCCTTGAGGAGCTGACAGTTGAAGGGATGTGACTGACAGTGATAATTTTCAGTAGGGTGACCTAGGATCTTACATAGTACAGGAGAAGAACGTGGCGGGGCAATGCGTGTGGGGAATAACTTATGTCTGGTGATATGCCACCAAATCAAGTAGAGGGTAGTTAATGGAAATTGGTGGTTGCTGTTGTGAAATGGCCAGTCTTTCCCTAGGCAGGTTTTCTGGATAAGTAGCGCCAAGTGGCCACCTAGTATAGATAGGGGAGCTGGGAAGAAGAGGCCCCTTCTATGTGCTTTGCCATGACAGCTGTGACTCTGTGCCCCTCAGGAGCTGGTTTGAGGGCCAAGGGCTGGCCGGGAAGCTGCGAGCCATCCAGACAGTGTCCTGCCTTCTGCAGGGCCCATGTGATGCCGGCAATCGGGCCTTGGAGCTGAGCGGTGTCATGGAGAGCGTGATCGCTCTGTGCGCCTCTGAGCAGGAGGAAGAGCAGCTGGTGGCCGTGGAGGCGCTGATCCACGCAGCCGGCAAAGCCAAGCGGGCCTCATTCATCACTGCCAATGGTGTGTCTCTGCTCAAGGACCTCTACAAGGGCAGCGAGAAGGACAGCATCCGCATCAGGGCACTAGTGGTAAGATGGGAGGCCTGGGTGGGCAATCAGACAAGGTCAGCTGGTGTCTCCTGAGGAGTATACACAGCACCTCCCTGGGGCTATGGGAGTGGGCTGGCTCCTGCCGCTGAGGGGCTTATGATCTAGTGGGGAGATGATGTCTAGGGGTGCGGGATGCCTCATACTGTCCCCTCGGTTAGAAAGGCCTATGGAGAAGCAGAAACTGCACGTTTGGGGCCTTTCTAGCATCCATGAGCTGCTGCAGTCAGCACTGTAGGGGCTGGTTTTCCGCGGACACTGTCCTCATTGGCTTTCTATTGCCGTGATAAACACCACGACCAAAAACAACTGGAGAGGACAGACTGTATTCCACATTACAGCTTAGCTCAGAAAGGGAGGGCAGAGCAGGAGCCCAGAGGCAGGAACTGAAGCAGGTACTGTAAAGGAACGCTGCTTACGGGCTTGTTCCTCATGGCTTGCTCAGTTTGCCTTCTTATCCACCTCAGAACCACCTGCCCAGAGATGGCATCGCTCACAGCCACCTGGGCCTTTCCACAGGCCAGTCTGATGGAGGCAATTCCCCAGCTGAGGTTCCTTCTTCCCGGATGACTCCAGCTTGTGTAAAGTTAACAAAGAAACCAACTAGCGCAGGCAGCTTGTCCTGGGCTTCTCTGTCTTATAAAAATTTAGGCCATGGCTAATGTACTTGTACAGGGTCTTTTCTTTCCTTTTTTTTTTTTTGAGCTGGAATCTCAGTAGCCCAGGCTGGCCCCAAACTCATTATGGGGCTGAGGCTGGCCTTAAACATTTGATCATTCTGCCTCTACCTTCCCAGGGCTGAGATTACAGGTATGGACCACTATATCTGACATAAAGGTTTTGTTTTTGTTTTTTGTTTTTGTTTTTTTTTGGCTTTTCGAAACAGGCCTTCTCTGTGTAACAGTCCTGGCTGTCCTGGAACTCTTTGTAGACCAGGCTGGCTTCAGACTCACTGAGCTCCTCCTGCCTCTGCCTCCTAAGTGCTCAGATTAAAGGTGTGCGCCACCACTGCCTGGCTACAAAGGGCTTTCTGTGTGACATGAAAGGGACAGACCAGTCAGTGTGGAAAGGGCTCAATATATAGAAAGCTAATGTGTCAGTTTCTACCAGGCACTGTGTCCTGTGGCCACCTCAGTAGGTGACTGTTGCCTGTGGAGGACTTGTTGATTAATTAATGTTTGGGTTCCTCCAAGAGCCGTGACAGAGGGCCCAGGAGGGATCCCCAGCCAGGTAAGAGCCAGGTTGCTGTCTCCATCCTAGTCACCAAATAGCTGGTCCTTGTCCTCTTCCTCCAGGGACTCTGTAAGCTCGGATCAGCTGGAGGGACTGACTTTAGCATGAAGCAGTTTGCCGAAGGCTCGACTCTCAAACTGGCCAAGCAATGCCGGAAGTGAGTTAACGCATTTCTCCATTTGTGGGACAGATCTTAAGAGCGGCTGTGCAGCTGCAGAGATGCTCAGCAGGCACAGGCGTGAGGGCCTCAGGCACCCATGTTAAGAAGCTGGGTGTGGGGACTGGAGAGATGGCTCAGTGGTTAAGAGCACTGACTGCTCTTCAGAGGACTCAGGTTCAAGTCCCGGCACCCACATAGCAGCTGACAACTGCCTGTAACTCCAAGATCTGACACAGACGTACATGCAGGCAAAACACCAATGCACATAAAATATAAATAAATTATTAAAAAAAGAAGAAGCTGGGTGTGGCCATCCATGTACCTGTGGGCGGAGACAGAGGATCACTTTGGCTTCCTTCAGTGAAAGACCCTGTTCCAAGGGAGGACGACAGAGGGACAGCAGGACACTGACGTCCTCCTCTGGCCGCCCTGTGTATGCAGAGATGCATACAACTTTGAAGACGGGGTGTGGGTGGAAGGTGGAGCTTCTGAGTTTCCTGCTAGAGCCTAGCTCCTAAGCTCCACTGTCACAGGGAGGCCCAAGCTCCTGGCTCTCCTCCTTGTCCACGTTACTCCTCCCTGCTTCCACTTCTGCTTCTTGTTGCTGGATTTTGTTTTTCGAGATAGGGTCTCACTAAGCCCAAGCTGTCCTAGAACTTATGACCCTCCTGTCTCTGCCTCCTGCGTGCTGAGATTACAGGCCCGTATCACCATGTCTCGTCCCGGGTTCCTGCCTCTGATTGTCACCCACTGTCATCCATGTCCCTAGGTGGCTGTGCAATGACCAGATTGACGCAGGCACTCGGCGCTGGGCCGTGGAAGGCCTGGCTTATCTCACCTTTGATGCTGATGTAAAGGAGGAATTTGTGGAGGATGAAGCTGCTCTGAAGGCCCTGTTCCAGCTCAGCAGGGTAGATCTGCGGGTTCCTGTTGTCATGTCAACCTAGCGGGGAAGGACCTGGGATGAGAGCTTGCCAGGCTTTGGCAGGTCTCACCAGTGTCCCTGGTGATGCAGAGCCAGCTAACTGCTTTTTTTCGAGACAGGGTTTCTCTGTAGCTTTGGAGCCTGTCCTGGAACTAGCTCTTGTAGACCAGGCTGGCCTCGAACTCACAGAGATCCGCTTGCCTCTGCCTCCCGAGTGCTGGGATTAAAGGCGTGCACCACCACCGTCCAGCCCAGCTAGCTGCTTTGTGTGGCCTTGGTGCCTACAGTGTCTGGGCGCACAGTTGCCCCGGAGGAGTTAAGAGCCGGGATTGTGAGCTCTGAGTCTGGGGTTGAGGTTCCCAGTGTCACCCTAGGTTCCAGGTGGGGCTGTGGGGGTGGGAGGGAGGCTTTGCTCAGCGGCACTCAGCCATGCTGCCCTGCTGAATGCCCTTCTGTCCTGGCCAGTCCGAGGAGAGGCCAGTGCTCTTTGCAGTAGCCTCGGCTCTGGTCAACTGCACCAACAGCTACGACTATGAGGAGCCTGACCCCAAGATGGTGGAGCTGGCCAAGTATGCCAAGCAGCACGTTCCTGAGCAGCACCCTAAGGTACGGGTACGCTAGAAGGGCCTAGGGGGGCCTGCTGTTGGCACAGTTGAGCAGGCGATTAACCCTCAGCAAAAAGCTACCCCTTAAACTGGCAGTTTCCAAGCTGTGTCTTGGCTGTTCAGACTCTGCGTGAGAAGAGTCCATATTTCCCTATCTAGTCCCCTGGGGCCCCTCCTAATCTGCCTCCTTTTGTAGGACAAACCAAGCTTCGTGCGGGCTCGTGTGAAGAAGCTGCTGGCAGCGGGGGTGGTGTCAGCCATGACATGTATGGTAAAGACAGAGAGCCCCGTGCTGACGAACTCCTGTAGGGAGCTGCTCTCCAGGTCAGCCAGCCTGCCTCTTCTAACTCCCGTCTCCGCCTGCAGCATGCCTTGGGAGAGGGACCTGTGCTGTGGGAGTCTTAGAGCGTTTGGTTGCTTTACTAGCTTAAGAATGGAATGCCTGCCTGCCAGAGCCTTGGACCCCACCCGCCCACCATGCCTTCTCCCTGCAGGGTCTTCTTGGCTTTGGTGGAAGAAGTGGAGGATCGAGGCACCGTGGTTGCCCAGGGAGGAGGCAAGGTAAGCTGCTTTCTGACTCCTTCCTGATCCTGAGCATCCACCTATAAAACATGACTCAGTGGCTGCTGGCCTCAGGGGACACTATTAGTGACCACAGGAACTGCTGGTGAGGTGATGCTAATGTGGACAGGCTCTTCAGAGTACTTTGGGCCCATAAAGGTCCTGAGTTTGCCTCCTTTTCCCACTGTGGCCCCAGGGCCCAGCACAACCCGTGTTTAGCACTTAATAGGTGGTTGAGGGAGTGTCTGGGTGGTTTTATTGAGAGACCTCAGAGCAAGGAAGAGTCTGAGCACAGGGTATTCTCAGGACCAAGGAGAGAGTGAGTGGGTTGATGGCTTGGACCTCAGACTCCCAGGTCCAGGCTGAGCATTGACAGGGCTGGGGCTGTTCCGACAGGCTCTGCTCCCGCTGGCCCTGGAAGGCACTGATGTTGGGCAGACAAAGGCAGCCCAGGCTCTTGCCAAACTTACCATCACCTCTAACCCGGAGATGACCTTTCCTGGCGAGCGGGTATGTGTCTTCCTTGTTCTAATCATGACCTCTCCTGTTTCCTCATTGTTCCCCGATGGCCTCCAGCATGGGCTTCCCCTCATGATCAATGGGAAAATGGCAGTTTTGCTGAGTCCTGGGATAGGGGACAGCTGTAGAGAGCGCCATTGTCACAGGCGGGCTCCGAGCTGTGGATCAGTGGGGCTGGGGGCTGCTGCAGTGGACACTGTGATAAGTGGGATGTTTCACAGATCTACGAAGTGGTTCGGCCCCTTGTCTCTCTGCTGCACCTCAGCTGCTCAGGACTGCAGAACTTTGAGGCTCTCATGGCCCTAACGAATTTGGCAGGGATCAGCGAGAGGCTCAGGTAAGGTCCTAGGGGAGCTTGGCATAGGGATTTGGGTGAGTCCCAGTATGCACCCTACAGTTTGGAAAACAGTTCCTGGTCATTGTTTGTGCCTCACAATAACTCCTGTGTAACATACTGATGAAGAGGCATGCCAAGGGTGGTGCCAAGGAGGCCCAGGGTGAGAGCAGCGCTCTGAAGTCAGAATGCCTGGGGTTCAAGTCTGGCTCCCTAAACCCAGTAGATAGAGAAGCCCCATGCAGTTAGGATCTGGGGCCCCAACTGTGCCCTCTCCTTCCCCCTCCTCATCCCCAGGTTGCTGACACTCACTGGCTGGCTGTATGACCTAAGCAAGTCTTTAAGTCATTCTGCCTCAGTTTCTCCTCTGTGAGTTAAGTATCTAACCCATGAAGCAGTAGCAGAGAGTTCCTTGAGAAAATGTATATAAAAGGCTTCAGCAAGCATAAGAGGGTGTGGCGGTTCATGCCAAGGGAGGAAGATTGCTGGGAATTCTAGGTCAGGCCAGGCTATAAACTGTCTCAAAAGCCCTCCCTCCCCCCAAAGCCCTTAGTTCATAGGTACCTGCCCTAGCAGTAATCACAGTCAACATGCGTTCGCTGTTGTTACTAATTGTGACCTAGGCTCACCGCCCAGCTCAGTTTCCCCTTTGGCCAAATAGTCATGGTAGCCACACCTACACTTTCACCATGGAGTGAGGTGAGCATTAGGTAAAGTAAGTCAAGATAGGGTTATGGTGAGTATTAGGTGAAATAATTCAAGCAGCTTGGTCAGGCTCAGTGCTCAAATGATTGATGTTTGTCGTCGTCACCACCACCCTGCTCTGCTAATTGCCAGCGCACCTAACAATCCTATGCTGGTCCAGCTGGGCCAGACGGCCAGGGAGCGCTGTAGTTGACAACCGGGATGGGAAGATCCTCGGACTTTGCCAGGGGAGCAGCTCTGCTCAGAGCCCAGCCACGTGGGGATAGGGTGGCAGGCTATGGAGATGGTTCTGCAGACCTTGCCAACTCTGTCCTGCAGACAGAAGATCCTGAAGGAAAAGGCTGTGCCCATGATTGAGGGCTACATGTTCGAGGAGCACGAAATGATCCGCCGGGCAGCCACCGAGTGCATGTGTAACTTGGCCATGAGCAAAGAGGTGAGGGTTGGTCCAGGTGGTCCCCTTGACAGGGATGCGAAGGGCCCTGTACTTCTACTCGGCTTCGTGCCCCGGTGGCATGGTCCTTTCCTCCATCTGGTCACAGGTGCAGGATCTCTTCGAAGCCCAGGGCAACGACCGGCTGAAGCTGCTGGTGCTGTACAGTGGGGAGGACGATGAGCTGCTGCGGAGGGCTGCTGCCGGCGGCCTGGCAATGCTCACCTCCATGCGGCCCTCGCTCTGCAGCCGCATCCCACAAGTGGTTAGTGCCCGGCCCTGGTAGGGGAGGATGAGGGAAGTAGCAACTCCCTGCGTGGTGGCATTGCTGTTCTGTTGGGGAGGTCCTGGCGTATAGATGTGTTTTCTACCAGGGTTGAGCCTGTTGCTGGGTCTTCACACCTGCCATTTCCCGCAGACCACACACTGGCTGGAGATCTTGCAGGCCCTGCTTCTAAGCCCCAACCAAGAGCTCCAACACCGGGGCACTGTGGTAGTGTTGAACATGGTGGAGGCCTCAAAGGAGATCGCCAGCACCCTGATGGAGAGCGAGGTGCTGGAGATCCTGTCAGTGTTGGCCAAGGGTGAGGAGAGCCCAGTCACCAGGGCCGCTGCAGCCTGCCTGGGGAAAGCAGTGGAATATAGACTCATCCAGCCCAACAGGGACGGAGAGTGAGGATCGGCCCCGGGCCCACAGCTCACGCGTCTGCCACCCACCGCAGCACTGAGAGCCAGGACAGAAGCAGTTTTGGCCAACGGGGCTGGAATGCTGGACCCTTGGCTCTTTTCCCCAGCTGCACTTTGGTGTTCTGTTCTGAGAGATCACACATCACATAGCCCTGCCCTGCCAGCACTCAGAAGGGTCCTATATTTGTGGAGGGCTGGGAATGGGGAAGGTGCATCCTAGCTCAAGCCTGTGGATTATGGGCATCAAGAAGGGCACAGCAGCATCCTCGCAAGCCGTGAGCACCACCAGAGCCTGCCAGCAGGCACACCGCTCTAATAAACTGTGTGGAACTGAAGTGTGTCTTTGTGGGGTTGGGGGGGGGGGCTGCTGAGGGTGGGAGGCTCAGGACTGGCCTGCAAGAGAAGGAAGTCAGTGGTTTCCCACCCCAGGGCCCCTTGAGAATCTTTATAGTTGAGACTGAGCCTCGATATGGGTAGTCAAGCTGACAAAGTGTGTCATCATACCCGGCCCGAGTTCTTTATTAGTTCTGGTGGAAGGGTAAGCCTAAAGCCTAGGAAACTGATCAAATATCAGTGTCCTTGAGATAAACGGTTTTAGGGGAGAGCAGTATATGCTGGCCCCTAGATGCATTTGTCGTGATAATTTGAGTTCTCCGTGATCTCCAGTCAGGCAGTGTTTGGCATTTGGGGCTGGTGTGCACTTCCCTCTGAAAATTTTTCTTCAGCTGTGCCCGGTTGAAGATTTGGCTCAGCTGGGCAATGGTGATGCACGCCTTTAATTCCAGCACTCTGGAGGCAGAGGCAGGCGGATCTCTGTGAGTTCGAGGCCATCCTGGTCTACAAAGGGAGTTCCAGGACAGACTCCAAAGCTGCAGAGAGAAAACCCTGTCTTAAAAAACAAATGATAAAAGATTTGACTCAAACAGGTTCCCTTCTTGCGGGAAAGCTTACGGCTCATTGGCTCAGTAGATGTAAACGACAGAGCCTGGGCCAATCAGCGAAGGCACTAATACTACCGCTTCCTGTCTGGGCTACGATCCTGAACCACCACCCCCTTGCTCGAAGGGAATGGCGGGCGTCAGGGCTTGGTCCTCGCCTGCCGTTTCCCTCCGATCTTCATGAATATTCTTTCAGTGGTTTCACCCGCGTCCGCTGGTGTCGGCGCTCACTGGAGACTTCAGCCCACTCACGGGAGCGGCCCGCAAGGACTCACGGAGGATTCACGAGGACAGACAGGTAAGCCGGCGCATGTGAACACGTCAGGGAGCCCGCCCCCACAAGCGGTGACGTCACCGATCGTGCCTGCGATTGGCTCCGGAAAGGCTGCTGCATCAAATGACCGTCTTGCCGGGTGCGCCACGCTTTAAACACTTACTACCCCGGTCCATCCCCGAGCCGAGCCCTGCGACGCGCTAGGCAGTGTCCTTAGAGATTTCCCGGCGAAAGGGCTTTCCTGTTGTGTTCAGAGTACTGGGGCAAGGGTAAGGTCAAAGGTTCTCTTGGTTGGGGAATCCGGGGGCTGTGGTCTCAGATCTGATTTAAGAGGCTTGAGAGTGGCTGCAAAGTTCTGGCGTTGCAGTTGGAAACATGCGACTCCTCCCAAATTCAGCGTGAGTTCCCGGGGCCCACAGCCACCTCATTAAGCCAAAGGAAGGGGGTGATAAAGGCTTGTTGAAAGAATAAACGACCGAGTAAGAGTCATGGAAACTGACCAAATGACTGGTACCCGATAAGAGCCAATGGTCATTTTTGTCATTAAATGACGATGTATTTAGTCTTTAATTTTGATTTGCAATTATCGCAAACAATTCTGCGAAGTCGATACAAGCAGCGCTGCTCCCACTCCCACTCCCTTATTTTTCTTCCGAGACAGCTGTGTAACCACTCTGGCTGTCCTGGAACTCACTGTGTAGCCCAGGCTGGCCTCAGACTCACAGAGATCCGCCTGCCTCTGCCTCCCGAGTGCAAAGGTTAAAGGCTGCGCCACCACCGCCCGGCTTCCCACCCGCTTTGTGAAAATGGAGGCGTGCAATAGGATTCAGCTTCACACGCGTGCACAGGCAGGTCCCAGGGCTGTGGGTAATGCTCTCTCCTTCCTCTGCCTGTTGGGTACAGGCTTATAAATCCATGGGACTTGGCGCCTGCTGTGTGATTGGGAGGAAGTCTTCAGTAAAATGGGACCAATTTGATTTAAGACTGCGGGGTAAAATTTCCGAGGCTATGAAGTTGGAGAAGGGGACCACGGTTCCTAGCCTTGCACCTCCTCTCCCACTTAAATACCTCTCTAATCCTTTGTGGTGTTAGAAATAAGTTCTAGGGTGCAAGGAAAGAGAACACTTCAACTTCAGTTTCCGGACAAAGTAGACTTTACTGTTGGTCAAGAGGGTGGGCTGGGAAGAGGAACACAAACACACAAGAAATGCACTTGGGTTTCTTCTTTTTTTTTTTTTCTTTAAAGATTTATTATGTATACAGTATTCTCAGTATTCTGTCTGCATGTATGCCTGAGACCAGAAGAGGGCACCAGATCTCATTACAGATGGTTGTGAGCCACCATATGGTTGCTGGGAATTGAACTCAGGACCTTTGGAAGAACGGGCAGTGCTCCTAACCACTGAGCCATCTCTCCAGCCCACTTGGTTTTCTTCTAACCTAGGAGGACTGTCTTTTCCAGCTTGACTGGGGTCCGACCTCACGTTATTCATTGGCTGGTCTTTTTGTAGTTTTGAAACAAGGTCTCTGTTATATTATGTAGATCTGGCTGGCCTGGAATTTAACTCACAGAGATCTATCTGCCTCTGCCTTCCAAGTGCTGGGATTAAAGGTCTGCACTGCTACACCCTAGTTTTACAAGAATTAGCCCACAGGAAATTAAGAAAGAGAAAAGGGTCATTGATTGCTCCCAGACCCTTAAATTCTTGGAATGCAGCCTTGGGACTTTCAGTAAACAATGGGTTTACTGGGGGTGGAGGGTGAGAGTGGTAAAAACGTTTCCCAAAAACTCTTATAAGGTGCAGGGAGATAAAAAGATTCAAATTCCAGGCCAGGTGTTGAGGCAGTGGTGGCACACGCCTTTAATCTCAGCAGAGGCAGGCAGGTCTCTGAGTTTGAAGCCAGTATGTTCTACCTAGTGAGTTCTGGGACAGCCAGGGCTTGCATAGTGAAACCCTGTCTCAAAATCAAGGGCTAAGAGCACTGCTGTTCCTGCAGACCTGGGTTCGGTTCCTCGCATCCACCTGATGGCTCACAACCATCCTAACTCCAGTACCAGGGGATTTGATGCCCTCTTCTGCCCCTTAGGAACACCAGATGCAAACATGGTACACAAACATACGTTCAGGAAAAACATCCATACACATAAAATAAAAATAATCCCAGCATTTGGGAGACAGAGGCAGCCAATCTCTAAATTCGAAGCCAGCATGGTCATGGTCTACAGAGTGAGTTCCAGAACAGCCAGGGCTACACAGGGCGAGAAGCCCACAAACAAACAAAAATCTTAAGAATCCGTTGCCCTGAATACCAGTTTTGTAGTGTTTGATAGAAAAGATGAATACTTAATATTTCTTAGAGTTGCACACTGAATTTGAGCCAAAAGTGGGAGACATGACCAGCTCCAGATAGTTCAACGGTCAGTCATTTGATAGGACCGTTGGCCAAAGCTCTGCTCACGGAACGATAGTGGGATGGACACTGATTAGGCCTCTGATTAGGAGAGTGGAATCCAGATGGTATCCGGTCACTATTTTACAGATAATGCAGCTGTAGCCCCTTGGAAGGCCAGACTCGCCTGTCTGTGTTCCTGAGGAGTCCTGTTTGCAATCATCTTCTCGGGTTGCAGCCTTAACCTTCCATCCTGTAGCCCACGCCCCAGCCAGGTGGCCACCCACGGAGGGCTCAGTGTGAATATGGCCAAGGAACAGCATGGGACCTGGTTTGGCTTTGGTTTCTGTGGCTTTGGGCAAGTTCTGGGCTCTGGGAATGGGCGCCATTCGGTTTACAGTCCCGAACCACTGTGTGCCAGTGAGGACGTTTGCCGAGTGAGTGCAAGCTGGAGCTACACCGCCCTGGTGACCCGTGAGTCCCCTCACAACCCCAACTCCAGGCCTGTTCCCCGTACACCCGCCCAACCATTCTCAATATGCCTGCCCAGAAATACCCTACACCCTTTGTCTGGCAACCTCGCTCCCCAGGTCCTTGGCACGTGTCCCACCCAACTCTCTACCCACGTAGGTGAAGGCCGGGTGGAGCTGTCAGGTTCTGTGAGCAGCTCCGCAGATGGCTGCCGGGATGCGTGGGCTTCTGAGGGACTCCTGGTGGTGCTGCTTGACAAGGACGGCTCCAGCACAGAGCTGCAGGCCTGGACACCAGGCTCGGCACTGCAGGGGGAGCCCCTTTGGGTCCAGAACCTGGTTTCTGGGGCAGAGGACCCAGGGGAAGTTGAACCCAGCAGCGAGACTAGGGCGGGTACCCTACCGCTGCTGCCCCGTGCCCATGCCTATGTGAACCCGCAGCCACCCTTCTGCCAGCCTCTGGCCCCAGAGCTGCGGGTGCGCCAGCTGGAGCTGGGTGCCGAGCATGTGCTGTTGCTGTGCGAAGCCGGTCAGGTGTTCTCCTGGGGTGGAGGCAGGTGAGGAAGACCAGCTGGATGTGATTTGGTGAAGCTCGAGGAGGTGGTCTCTTGAACGTACCTGTTGCTGATTAGGGACTCCCTTGATCAGGCACGGACAGTTGGGCCACGGGACGCTGGAGGCGGAGCTGGAGCCAAGGCTGTTGGAAGCCCTGCAAGGCCTCCGGATGGCTGAGGTGGCTGCAGGCGGCTGGCACTCTGTGTGTGTGAGTGGTGAGTGACCTGGGGCTGGGGCTCTCCTTCCCTTTTCTTTCTTTCTTTCCTTTTTTTTTTGTGTGTGGGTGGTCTAGCCCAGTAGCCCACGCCTCATTCGAAACTCAACCCAACCCAGTCATTCCTGACTCTTTAGTGTCTGTAGATATAGCCCGTTGTCTCCACCACCCTCTTAGGCCTTGCCTGCTGCAGTTATCGTTGTTACTGGGCTCTCCTCCACTCCCACCCATCTGCTAGGCACCAAGGCCGCTTTCTAAAATTCTCCAGAAGGGAAACACACTTATCCAGGGAACCACTAAGAGACAGCTCAGCCAGAAAGAATGGAGAAGGCTGCATATGCCCAGGTAGCCACGATAGTACCCAGGAACTGAACCCAGGTCCTCTGGAAGAGCAGCCAGTGCTCTTGACCACTGAGCCATCTCTCCAGCCCCAGAAGCTACTGATCTGTGTGATTGGCGCTCTCGATCCCCCCTGTGTTCTCCTGTAATAGCCCTAGGAGGCAGTAGGGTCCAACCTGGGCAGAAGGCAGAGGACAGGACTGGAAACAGCCTAAAGGGAAGTTTCACACCTAAGATTTAGGACTTTGAGACCTCATGCTTGCAAAAGAGGTTGAAGCATAGAGGTATCAAGCAAGGCTTCCTAGTTTTTCCTAGTTTACAATCTTTACTCTGGCTCTTTGATCTTTGTCCTGGTGCTTAATCTCTGTTTCATTTGACTTCCAAGTGAGGATATTCTCATATAAGTACTTCAAGGGCTTTGTGATTGTATTTGGAAAGCGCATAAAACACCAGCACAGACTGAGCATTTTATAAAATTACTGTTATTGAATGTTGTGGTCAGTCTCATTTAAGGCCAGCCTGGCCTCAAACGGACTCACCTTGAACTCTGTCGTCTTGCCTCTGCCCCCCAAGGAGTGTTAGTGATTAGTTAGTGTGTCCTGATTAGTTTGTTATCAACTGGACACAAGCTAGAGCCAACCGGAAAGTAAAACCTCAATTGAAATTGGCCATCAGATTGTCCTAAAGGTAAGTCTGTGGGGGCATTTTCTGGACTGATGGTTGATATGGGAGATCCGAGCCTACCAGGGGCTGTGCCACCCCTGAGCAGATGGCCCTGGATGGTATGAGAAAGCAGGGGGAGCAAGCCCGGGCATCATTCCCCCGTGGCCTCTTTTTCAGTTCCTGCCTCCAGGTTCCAGCCCTGACTTCCTGGGTTGCTTTTGGTCATGTTTTTTTTCACAGCAATAGAAAGTAACTAGGATAGGGATGTCACTGCAGTCCTCACCTAATGTAGAGCCGCGGTGCTATGAGAAGGGAGGCAAGAGAGAGGCGGAAGCCTTCAGTAGGACCAGTGGAAGATGGGATTGAAAAGGGGCACAGGTGCCAGGCTGTGGTGCCACGCGCCTTTAATCCCAGCACCCGGGAGGCAGAGGCAGGTGGATCTCTGTGCCTTTGAGGCCAGCCTGGTCTACAGAGTGAGTTCCAGGACAGCGGGGCTATACAGAGAAACCCTGATTTGAAAAACAAAAGGGGGGTGAAGAGAAAAAAGTGTACAGGATACCTTGATGCCTTTGAAAGGGATACAGTGGGGACTTCTCGGGATACCCTAGTGGGGGAAATAGGTGACAACTTTGAATGAGAATGAAAACAAGCTGGGTGTAGTGGTGCACAACTTTAATGCCAGCACTTCAGAGGCAGGTGGATCTCTGTGTGAGGCCAGTGAGTTCCAGTACAGCTATGGCTAAATATTGAGACCCTGCCTGGGGGTGAGGGGAGACTGAAAATAGAATTAGTTTAGCAGGAAGTTAAAAGATGACTAACTGGGTGCTCCCTCATAGTCCCAGCTACTGGGTAGGTTGAGACAAAAGAACTTGATCTTAAGCCTGGGAACAACATGGGCGGTGGTGGTGCACGCCTTTAATCCCAGCACTCGGGAGGCAGAGGCAGGTGGATCTCTGAGTTCAAGGCCAGCCTGGTCTACAAGAGCTAGTTCCAGGACAGGCTCCAAAACCACAGAGAAACCCTGTCTTGAAAAACAAAACAAAAAATAGGAGCAGTGTCCTTCTGCAGCAGGATAGGGTAGTGTCAATGGGACAGAGCCATCCTCTGGGGATGTTACACTTGTAACTGATGGCTTGCCAGAACTGCTGGAAGGTCTGCTGAGAATAAGGCTGTGACTGAGAAAGTAAAAGCTGTGTAGGTGGAATTCTCCGTTCTGCCAGCCGGCTCCAAAATAACCAAACAGAGACTTATTAATTATAATATGCTCATCCAGTAGCTTAGGCTTGTTACTAACTAGCTCTTTTTTCATTATTGTTTTTTGAGACAGGGTTTCTCTATGTAACAGCGCTAGTTGTCCTGGAACTAGCTCTTTTAGACCAGGCTGGCCACGAACTCACAGAGCTCCACCAACCTCCACCTTCTTAGTGCTGGGATTAAAGACGTGCACCACCACCGCCCAGCTAACACATATTTCTTTTCTGTGTTCTATCACATGGCTGAGTACTTTTTTTTTTTTTTTTTTTTTGGTTTTTCGAGACAGGGTTTCTCTGTATTTTTGTAGCCTGTCCTGGAGCTAGCTCTAGTAGACCAGGCTGGCCTTGAACTCAAGAGATCCGCCTGCCTTTGGCTCCCAAGTGCTGGAATAAAAGGCATGCGTCACCACCGCCCAGCCTGAGCATCTTTCTTTTTTAAGATTTATTAATTATTTATACAGTGTTCTGCCTGCACACTAGGAAAGGGCACCAGATATCATTGTAGATGGTTGTGGGTGTTGGGACTTGAACTCAGGACCTCTAGAAGAGCAGCCAGTGTTTTGTTTTTTTTTTTTTTAAAGATTTATTTATTTATTATGTATAGAGTGTTCTGTCTGTCTGTATCCTTGCTGGCCAGAAGAGGGCACCAGATCTCATTACAAATGGCTGTGAGCCACCATGTGGTTGCTGGGAATTGAACTCAGGACCTCTGGAAGAGCAGTCAGTGCTCTTAACCTCTGAGCCATCTCTCCAGCCCGCAGCCAGTGTTCTTAACCACTGAGCCAGCTCTCCAGTCTCTGGGTACCTTTTTTTTTTTTTGAGACAGGGTTTCTCTGCAGCTTTGGAGCCTGTCCTGGAACTAGCTTTTGCAGAACAGGCTGGTCTCAAACTCACAGAGATCTGCCTGCCTCTGCCTCCTGAGTGCTGGGATTAAAGGCATGCACCACCA
Organism: Ondatra zibethicus; assembly: GCA_004026605.1. Classification (NCBI taxonomy): domain Eukaryota; kingdom Metazoa; phylum Chordata; class Mammalia; order Rodentia; family Cricetidae; genus Ondatra; species Ondatra zibethicus. The sequence continues at coordinate 156,267 of PVIU01000338.1, read as the reverse complement.
CTGCCGGCTTGTTTTTCAAGACAGGGTTTCTCTGTTACAGCTCTGGCTGTCATGGAACTCACTTTGTAGACCAGTATGGTCTTGGACTCAGAGATTTGCCTGCCTCTGTCTCCTGAGTGCTGGGATTAAACAATTAGAGCCACCATGCCCTGGCTCTCGGTACCTTTTTCTTTTCTTTTTTCTTTTCCATGATAGTTATTGAGTGCTACATTTTTCTCTGCTCCCCTCCCTGCCTCTCCCCACCCTCCTTCAATCCTCCCCCAAGGTCCCTATACTCCCAATTAACTCAGGAGATCTTGTTTTTTTATACTTTCTACTTCCCATGTAGATTAGATCTATGTAAGTCTCTCTTAGTGTCCGTATTGTTGTCTAGGTTCTCGGGGATTGTGGTTTGTAGGCTGGTTTTCTTTGCTTTATGTTTAAAAACCACCTATGAGTGAGTACATGTGGTAATTGTCTTTCTGTGTCTTTGTTACCGCACTCAAAATAATATTTTCTAGCTCCATCCATTTTTCTGCAAAATTCAAGATGTCGTTATTTTTTTCTGCTGTGTAGTACTCCATTGTGTAAATGTACCACATTTTCCTTATCCATTCTTCAATCGAGGGGCATTTAGGTTGTTTCCAGATTCTGGCTATGACAAACAAAGCTGCTATGAACATAGTTGAGCACATGTCCTTGTGGCACGATTGAGCATCCTTTGGATATATACCCAGAAGTGCTATTACTGGGTCTTGAGGAAGGTTGTTTCCTAATTTTCTGAGAAATCGCCTCACTGACATCCATAGGGGTTGTACCAGCTTGCATTCCCACCAGCGATGCAGAAGTGTTCCCTTTTCTCCACAACGTCTCCAGCATAAGCTGTCATCAGTGTTTTTGATCTTGGCCATTCTTAACAGGTGTTAGATGGAATCTCAGAGTTGTTTTGATTTGCATTTCTCTGATGACTAAGGATGTTGAACATTTCCTTAAGTGTCTTTCAGCCATTTTAGATTCCTCTTTTGAGAGTTCTCTGTTTAGCTCTGTAGTCCATTTTTTTTATTGGATGTGGGGTTAGTGAAGATCTTTTCCCATTCTGTAGGCTGTCGTTTTGTCTTGTTGACTGTGTCCTTTGCTTTACAGAAGCTTTTTAGTTTCAGGAGGTCCCATTTATTAATTGTTTCTCTCAGTGTCTGTGCTGCTAGAGTTCTATTTAGGAAGTGGTTCCCTGTGCCAATGCGTTCAAGTGTAATTCCCACTTTCTCTTCTATAAGGTTCAGTGTGGCTGGCTTTATATTGAGGTCTTTGATCCATTTGGATTTGAGTTTTGTACATGGTGATAGATATAGGTCTATTTTCATTTTTCTATATGTTGAGATCCAGTTATGCCAGCACCACTTGTTGAATATGCTTTCTTTTTTCCATTTGATATTTTTTTGCTTTTTTATCAAATATCAGGTGTTCAAAGATGTGTGGATTGGTATCCGGGTCTTCTATTCGGTTCCATTGGTCCTCCTGCTCTTTTTTTTTTTTTTTTTGATTATTTATTTAGTACATATACAGTATTCTCCCACATGTGTACCTGCACCCCAGAAGAGGGCAGCAGATTTCATTATAGATGGTTGTGAGCCACCATGTGGTTGAATTGAACTCAGAACCTCTGGAAGAAGAGTCAGTGCTCTTTCTTCAGATTTAAAGTTCTTGTCATACAAGTCTTCCACTTGTTTAGTTAGAGTTACTCCGAGATATTTTATGCCATTTGTGGCTATTGTGAAGGGTGTTGATTCTCTGATTTCTTCCCCAGCCCTTTTATCATCTGTATACAGGAGGGCTACTGATTTTTTTGAGTTAATCTTGTATCCTGCTACCTTGCTGAATGTGTTTATGAGTTGCAGAAGTTCCTTGGTAGAATTTTTGGGATCACTTATGTAAACTATCATATCATCAGCAAACAGAGTTTGACTTCTTCTTTTCCAATTTGTATCCCCTTGATCTCCCTTTGGTGTCTTATTGCTCTAGCTAGGACCTCAAGAACTATATTGAATAGGTATGGAGAGAGTGGACAACCTTGTCTTGTTCCTGATTTCACTGGAATGGCTGGGACTTTCTCTCTATTTAGTTTGATGTTGGCTATTGGCTTGCTGTATATTGCCTTAATTATGTTTAGGTATGTTCCTTGTATCCCTGCTCTCTCCAAGACCTTTATCATGAAGGGATGTTGTAGTTTGTCAAATGCTTTTTTGGCATCTAATGAGATGATCATGTGGTTTTTATTTTTTAGCTTGTTTATATGGTGGATTACGTTGACAGATTTTCGTATGTTGAACCATCCCTGCGTCTGTGGTATGAAGCCGACTTGGTCATGGTGGATGATGGTGCTGATGTGTTCTTGGATTCTATTGCTAGTATTTTATTTAGTATTTTTACATCAATGTTCATGAGTGCGATTGGTCTATAATTCTCTTTCTTAGTATTGTCTTTCTGTGGTTTGGGTATCAGGGTAATTGTAGCCTCATTAAAAAGAGTTTGACAATGTTCCCTCTGTTTCTGTTGTGTGGAATAATTTGAGGAGTATTGGTATTAGTTCTTCTTTGAAAGTCTTGTAGAATTCTGAGCTGAAACCATCAGAAAAAAACCTGGGCTTTTTTTGGTTGGGAGACTTTTGATGACTGTTTCTAGTTCTTCAGCATTATAGGTCTGTTTAATTTGCTTATCTGGTCTTGATTTAATTTTGGTAATTGATATTTATCCAGAAAGTTGTCCATTTCCTTTAAGTTTTCCAATTTTGTGGAGTACAGGTTTTCAAAATATGACCTGATGATCCTCTGTATTTCCTCTCTGTCTGTTGTCATGTCCCCCTTTTCATTTCTGATTTTGTTAATTTGGATAGTCTCTCTCTGCCTTTTGGTTAGTTTGGATAAAGGTTTGTCTATTTTATTGATTTTCTCGAAGAACCAACTCTTTGTCTCATTGATTCTTTGTATTGTTTTGTTTCTATTTTGTTGATTTCAGCTCTCAGTTTATTTCCTGCCGTCTAGTTCTCTTAGGTGAGTTTGCTTCTTTTTGTTCTAAAGTTTTCAATTGTTCTGTTAATTCGCTAGTGTGGGATTTTTCCAGCTTCTTTATGTAGGCATTTAGTGCTATGAACTTGCCTCTTAACACTGCTTTCATTGTGTCCCATAAATTTGGGTATGTTGTGTGGTCATTTTCATTGAAGTT
>PVIU01000338.1:85263-152969 GCA_004026605.1 Ondatra zibethicus | reverse complement strand
CCCTTTTATTTCTTCCTTGACCCATTGATGATTCAGATGAGCATTGTTTAATTTCCATGTGTTTGTCGGTTTTCTGGAATTGGTATTGCTGTTGACTTCTAGTTTTAAAGCATGGTAATCTGATAAGGTACATTGGATGATTCCAACTTTTTTTGTATTTGTTGAGGTTTGTTTTGTTACCGAGTATGTGGTCAATTTTTGAGAAGGTTCCATGAGGTGCTGAGAAGAAGGTATATTCTTTTCTGTTTGGATGGAATAGTCTATAGATGTCTGTTAAGTCCATTTGAGTCATAACATCTGTTAGTTCTCTTATTTCTCTGTTCATTTTTGTCTGATTGACCTGTCCAGTGGTGAGAGGGGAGTGTTGAAGTCTCCCACTATCAGTGTTTGGGGTTTAATATATGATTTAAGCTTTCGAAGTGTTTCTTTGACATATGAAGGTGCCCTTGTATTTGGAGCATAGATGTTCAGTATTGAAATTTCATCTTGATGGATTTTCCCTGTAACTAATATGAAATGTCCTTCTTTGACTCTTTCGACTGATTTTAGCTTGAAGTCTATTTTGTTAGATATTAGGATAGCTACAAGCGCTTGTTTCTTAGGTCTATTTGATTGGTATATTTTTTCCCCAACCTTTTACTTTGAGACGATGTCTGTCTTTGAGGTTGAGATGCGTTTCTTGTATGCAGAAGAGGGATGGGTTCTGTTTTTGTATCCAATCTGTTAGCCTGTGCCTTTTTATGGGTGAGTTGAGTCCATTTACATTAAGGAATATTAATGACCAGTGGTTGCTATCTCCTGTTAATTTGGTTTTCATCGTTGGTGATGTTTTGTGCGTTTTCTTCTTCTTCGGGATTTGCTGTAATGAGATCATCAATTGTCTGTTTTTTTGTTGGTGTAGCCATCTTGCTTGGGTTGGAGATTTCCTTCTAGTATTTTGTGTAGGGCTGGGTTTGTGGCTAGGTATTGGTGAAATCTAGATTTGTCGTGGAATATCTTGTTTTGTCCTTCTATGGTGATCGACAGTTTTGCTAGGTATAGTAGTCTGGGCTGGCATCCATGGTCTCTCAATGTCTGCATAATGCTTGACCATGACTTCTGGCTTTCATTGTTTCCACTGAGAAGTTAGGTGTAATTCCGATAGGTCTACCTTTATATGTTACTTGTCCTTTTTCCTTTGCAGCTCTTAATATTCTTTCTTCACTCTGTATGTTTAGTGTTTTATTATGTGGCAAAAGGACTTTTTTTTTGGATCAAGTCTATTTGGTGTTCTGTAAGCTTCTTGTATCTTCATAGGCATATCTTTCTTTAGGTAGGGAAAGTTTTCCTCTATGATTTTGTTAAATAAATTTTCCGTGCCTTTGAGTTGACTTTCTTCTCCTTCTTTTATACCTATTATTCTAAGATTTGGCATTTTTATGTTGTCCCATAGTTCATGGATATTTTGGGTTAAGCTTTTGTTAGATTTAATGTTTTCTTTAACTGATGAGTCTATTTCCTCTATTTTATCTTCAGCACTTGAGATTCTCTCTTCCATTTCTTGTATTCTGTTGTTCGTACTTGCATTTGTGGTTCCTGTTCTTTTCCTCATGATTTCTGTTTCTATAATTCCTTTGGCTTATGTTTTATTTTTTCTATCTCAGTTTTCAAGTCCTGAATAGTTTCTGTTATATGTTTGAGTTCTTTTTCTTGGTTTTCTTTAAGTGGTTTGCTGATATCTTCCAATTTTTTGTTTGTTTTTTCTTCCATTTCTTTAAGGTAATTTCTCAATTCATCTTTAATAATTTCAGATATTCTCTTGTGGTTATTTTTTAGTTCATTTTCTTCTGGGTCATCCATATTTGGTTGTTCAGGTCTTAATTTTGTAGGGTCTTTGGGTTTCACTGGTATTGTGTTGCTCTTTGTGGTGTACCTTGTGATCTTACCTTTCCACTAATCTTTTCCTCTAATAGGTGTGGTTGGGGTTGTCTGAGATTCTGTTGAATAATCCTCTAGGTGCCAGTAGATCAAAAGCTAAGATGGTTTTCCTCAACTCAGTGCTCCTGTGTTTTGGTCTGCTCCCTTGGAGTTTGCTGTCTCAAGCCTACTTTGGTCTAGGCTGCTGGCTCTGATCTGTTTCTGTAAATCTTGGTCTGGATCTCCTCTTGCAGAAGTCCCTGGCTTGGAGTTAGACCTGTTCTGGTGGCGATCGCTGACTCTGGATCTGGTCACTGGTTCAATCCTGATCCGCTCATGTCCCAGGACTGGGTTTGCTCCTGGCTTCTGCTCCTGGTGGAGCTTGTTCTCTCTTTGTCTTAGGTAACTGCTTCAGTCCTACTCCAGTTCTGGTGGAGGTCGCAGACTCTGAGTCAGGTCATTGGCTCAGTCAGTGTCCCAGGACTGGGGTGGTTCCCAGGGCTGAATTTGCTCCTGGCTTCTGCTCCAGGTGGAGCTTGTTTCCTCTGCTCTCTCTGACCTAGGAGTCTCTGTTCAATTCCACTCCTGTGGAATTTGTTGCCCAAGGTAGAGTTCCTTGCCTCAGGGCAACTTTGGCTTAGGTTACCAGCTTTGACCTGTATCTGTAAATCCTAGTCTGGGTTCCCTCCTGCAGAAGCCCCTGGGTTGGAGTTGGGCCTGGAAAGGTTTTTGGTTCCGGTCTACTGCCTGGGAGGTTCTAGGCTTGGGTGCGCCCGAACCCACAGGGGACCTGCTTGCTTCCTCAGAGGTCTCAGACTTGCGCTGGGATCCACAGGAGTTCCAGGTTCCTGCCTATTTCCTTTGATGTCCCAAACCAATGCCAGAACCCACAGGGGACCTGGCTCAGGCCTACTCTCTTTGAGGTCCCAGATTCGCTCCTGGCCCCGTCGAGATCTCTGGTTCCTGCCTATTCCCTCAGAGGACGCAGCCTCACTCTTGGTACCTTTTTCTTAAGAGATTAATTTTTAATTATGTATATGTGTATGTGGGTGGATGTATGTGGGGGTGACCAGAAGAGGCTATCAGATTCCTTGGAGTTTGAGTTACAGGTGATTGTGAGCTACCTGGTGTGGGTGCTAGGAACTTGAACCTGGGTCCTCTGCAGGAGCAGCAAGCCCTCTTAACCATCAAATCATCTCCAGCCTCTCAGTACCTTTTTTCAACATGGCAAATTCATATTCATATTGCTTCTCCTTGCCTCTCCTGGTGACTCTGCCTTCTGCATCCCTGAGCTCCCTGCTGTCCTCAAGTCCTACCTAACCTAACCTCTTCCTTCCTAACTATTGGCCAGTTAGCTCTTTATCAAACCAATGAGAGCAACACATCTTCACAGTGTACAAAAAGACTATTCCATAATAAAGCATCCAGAGAGGTGCACAGTTAGGCTGCTTGGGGTGGGGAGGGACAGATTGGGGGCGACGACGACTAAACGTGTTGTATGGGCAAAGGGTCTTGGGAAGGGGGCATCTTTCTTGGGTACTTGGACAGGGTAGCCTTTACTCAGCCCTAGGACTTGGAAGTGCGGATGTGTAGAGGATGTAGGAGGATGGAAGGGTTTTGGTATGTTTCACAGATCCTCTTGGTCTCTTTCAGAAACTGGGGATATTTATATCTGGGGCTGGAATGAGTCAGGGCAGTTGGCCCTGCCCATAAGGAACCCTACAGAGGACAAGAAGAGAGTGAGTGGGGCAGGTAAGGTCAAGCTCTAGGATTCTTTAGTGTGTGCTAGACACTGAGGTGCAGTGCTCAGGATCAGGACTCATCCTGGCAACTGCTGGACAGACACCACTCCTTGCCGTGGGAGGCCGATGCTAGTTTTGGCACAGCAGAACCGGCAGGTGTGTTGAGTAAGGGCTGGGCACCAGTTCTGGCACTAGAAAGTGTTTTACAGAGCAACTGTAGGAAGATGCAGTGTGTGGATGAAGTTTGCCTCCATGCTCAGAATGTTAAACATTATAACCATTCTAAAGCCACAGAATTGAATGAAGATTGTCTCAAAGAAGAGGAAGCAGCTATGACCGATGTTGGGGCTCCTGCCCCCTTCATAGCCATCCAGCCTTTCCCAGCTCTACTGGATCTTCCCATGGGCTCAGATGCAGTCAAGGCCAGCTGCGGATCCCGACACACAGCCGTGGTGACACGTGAGTGGACTTGCTCAGGATGGGGCAGTATTCCATCCCATTCTTTAGCTGGGGGTGCAAAAACTAACACTTTGCTTTGCCCATCTTTTTAGTAAGAGTCTCACTTTATTAGCAGGCTTGCCTCAAACTCCTGGGCTCAGGCTTTAGAGTAGTAGAGTATAGGCACATTCCACTGCACTTTGTGTATGCTGGGGACTGGATCTAGGGCTTCTCATGTACCAAGTAAGCACATTACTGAGCTATGTTTTTAACAAAATTACCCTATTATAGCATCTTTTGATAAATACTTTATGATCAGCTGTCTCACTTTCATGCTGGGCATGGCAGCACACACTTATAAATCCTAATTCTTGGGCTGAGGCAGGAAGATTGGGACTATGTAGCGACACTCTGTTTCAAGTCTTAGTCAACTAAAAAAATAAAAGGGTTACTTGCATATCTTTTAACAGCTCCACAGCCTCAGACCCAATAGGTTCTTCCTTCTAGAAGGAAACCTTTCCAGTCTAGGGTGTATTCTCCATGTATACATCTCAGAATTCCAGCGTGTTGTCTATGGCTTGTGCCAGGCCAGGTAGTATCTTGTCTAATTAGCGGAACAATGGTGGCAGCTACTTACTTTTTGGTTGCAGGAACAGGAGAACTCTATACCTGGGGCTGGGGTAAGTAAAAAGGTTTTGTGATTCTTCCAAGGGGATGAATAGAGAGCAGTTGACATAAAGCCGCACAAACTAAGAGGGGGTAGGAGCTTCAGCCTCACGAATGGGAGGAGAGCTGAAAAGTCGTGTGTGTCTCCCTCGGATGGGGACAGATGTCTGCCAGACAGAAATAAGGAGGCGCCTCTGACCATCTTGACATAGGAAGTAGGGAAGCCTAGAGGAATCATTGCCACTGTCTTCTGGGCAATCCCAAACTTTGCTTGGGCTTTGAAGCTTCCTGGCTTCACAGAAGGCCAGCAAGACCTATCAGAGAAAGGGGCTTGCTACATTCTAGGTAAATACGGACAGCTTGGCCATAAGGACAGCAACAGCTTGGACCGACCCTGCCGTGTGGAATACTTTGCTGAAAAACACCTCCAAGTAAGGGCTGTCACCTGTGGACCCTGGAACACCTATGTGTATGCAATGGAGAGAACCTGACAGAGATGTCATGTGAACCCCCATGCTAATGGAGCCTGGGAGAGAATGAATGTGCACAAGCACGTGTCAACATAAGTTTAGAGACAGGGATGCAGATCCCACCTCAGGGTTAAAGGTGCATGACTAAAGATCTCCAAGATAAAGACCAATGTTACAAAGCATGTAGGAAAGAGCTGAACATGTATATAAATGTTTATTTTTGGAGCAGTGCTAGGGATCAAAAGACCCTTCTATGTGCTGGACAAGCATCAATAGCTAAGCTATATATACCCTAGCCCAGCTTTAGTAGTTGCAAAATGAGAAAATACATGAATAAAATGGTATTACCCAAATGAGAAAGACTCTTAAATCTTTTAATCAGTAGAGCAAAGCAACCATTGATTGCTTTGAGAAAAAAAATTCCAACATGTTTTCCAAAGGTAACTATATACATTTTATTTTAATATATTTAAAAAGAGAACATATATATTTGAGTAAAAGACAGCATGTTGACACAGACCAAGTTTTGAAGAATCATTTACTGTATTGACAGAACTGGCACACGCACAGAATAAATAATAGTGCTTTGGGAAGAGTAGTGATCCTCTTAAAGAGCCTGGTGGGTATGATTGCAGGAACTGCCTTTTAGATGTGCAAAGGTGCTAATGTCCATGACCAAAATGGCCCAACCCACCCAGATAGCCTCTCCATTTTGTTGTCAACTACAAGAATAACAAGAGTAACTGTGCATAGTGAGCACAGGGGTGGAAGACTGGAAAAAAACTCAACAGGTCAGACAAGCATATGTGTTCATACACACACTTAAAGAGATTGCACTATATAAATGCTGTCACTGCTACTCTTTGGCAGCAGGTCAAGCCATCTCAAATGCTGGAACACAAGAAATCCTCACTGGGATAGTGCGGGGCGAGGGGCACATGTCTCTGGGTTAAAATCAAAGCTACCATAGCTACAGCATTAGTTTAAAAAATTGGTAAAGATGTTAACTGCTAATTTCAGGTCTACAGGCCAGAATTGTTTCATGTCTTATACTCCAAGGCCGGGCACAATCATTTTCTCATTTTTCAATACAGTAGTGAAATAACAAACCCTTGACCATTCTTTAAATAGAATTATGGGGTAGAGAAAACAAATTAGGTACCAGATGTTAAAATGTGTACTAGCAGTCATAACTAGATTTTCAGTGTCTGTGTGGCCCTCCGCACCTATGAAGGCTTCATCTGTTGTACTCAGGCCTCAAGTTAGGCCCATGGTAACACAACAAGGTTGTTTCAAACACACCTAAACTGAAGAAAACCTATAAAGTCACCCCTGTACAATGAGTCAGTCCAGTCTAGGCACAGGAAGCCACAGCTGGCTAACTGGTCAAGAATTCTCAGGACTGGATGTTGGTTGAATTGAGGATTCGAGAAGTAGCGTCAGCTCTGGAAGCCTTTGAAAGTTCTCGCTGTTGAAGAATGAACATCATCAGTGAGAGCACTAGTGCATGCCCTTCCACTCAACCGTGCAGCACAAAGCCCCCAGGGCAGTTTCCCCGAGAGTTCTTAGCACAGCCGCGCTAGGAACAAACTGAGGAAGTCTGAGCACCATTCTGTAAAGTCACAGGCCCAGGACATGTACGCATGTGCCCCGCTCTGAGCCTCAACCAGTCCAATCTTAAAACTTCAAGAGAAACCCTTATATTTCACAAAGTTACTTGTGTAGTTTGTGCTGTAAAGCCAAGCAAGCAACAAGCTTTGTTTTTTTTACTCTCCCTGTTGGGATAGACTCCCAGGGCCTTGCACATGAGTAAAACAAGGGTCAGACCATTTATCTACCAATCCCGGGGGCTGAGGGCTTTGTAACCTGCTGGTGATTTGATCTCATGCTGGAGTACATGGTGGAAGAGAACGAGAGAACAAGAGGTATTAGTAGAGGTCAGCTGAGTGAGTGGCTTTGGTGCTGTCCCAGAGTTTGTCAACAATAGCTGCTGATACCAAAAAACCTCCAGGCTTAGCCAGAGATAGATGGATGTGTAGGTAACATTTAAGCCTCAGATAAAATGGGCTTTGGCTAGCAAGCAAAAAAGGGAGGGAAAGCTAGATCTGTTGTTTGGCAGTTAGCCAACAAGAGTTTCATACACCCGTTTCTCCCGATAGAAACACCACCACCCAGGTCATTGGGAAAAAGGGCCAGAACATGAAGAATTTCAACATTTCCACTGGCCATGCTCATTTTATGTCCCAATCTCCTTCCCTGTGGCACCAAGAGGAGGCAGTCCCAGCTTTGACTTGGTGTTCCCCACAAGGGTGAAGGGCAGCCTTCACCTCTCACTGGTGCGATGATGAAAGAGAACAGATGGTTAAGGAAGAGGCCCTGTAGTTAGGTGTCAGCAAATTCAAACAGGTAAAGGAAGGTAACGACCACTGTAGTGAAAAGGCTTTGGTCTCACACACACTAGCGACTCACTGGTAGAAATAAGCAGAGGTGAGAAAGTCAGCATAGGCCAGCCTGTGTAGACAGACTGGGCGACTCAGCCCTGTGGGTTAGTCAGGTATATACTCCAGGAAATAATCAGCACACAGGCCAAGAGCCTCAGCATAAGCAGCACACAGCTGGGGTTCCCATCCCCATTGGGGGAGGGGGAGCTTTCCTCTTTCTAGCACATTCTACGATATCACAACTAGGGGATGGGGGCCAGGTATTCTTAATTGTAATAGGTAAATATACATTTGCATAATCTTAGGTGGGGCTGAGAATCCAATTCAAGTCTGAACATGTTTTCTTGCTAGTCAGCACATCAGGCTACTGGAAATAGAAACCAGACACTTATTTTTGAAGCCCATTAATAAGAATTCTTGTGGGGTTTTTTGTTTGTTTTTTATGGTTGCTGTTGCTTTGGTTTTTGTTTAAGGATCTATGTGGGTACAGCTGAGATTATGGGTTAGTGTAGTACTGTGCCCAGGTGGGAATGAAGCCAGCAGATGACAGATCAGTTTAGAAAAGGGGACATGGGACATGCAGGGGTTGCCATACAGACCTGAAGCCCAACAGTGGAGCTGTCAGAGAGGGACGGATCCTTCTAAGAACAAAGAATTAAGACAATTACCAAGAACTCCACCAAGAGAGCACCAGGGCAGTCATTAGCAGGTTACCTCTTGCAGCCAGGGAATGGAACAGTAGCTTAAGCAGAAGGATTCAGGTCAAATGTCTAGTTGCTGACATCAGCTTCCTCGCTGTACACCCCCTTAAGCCACCCACACCCTACCATGATCAAGGCAGGAAAGGGATTCTCAGCCTCCGGGTTACTGTCCTGACTGAATATCCTGGGCACCCTTGGGAAGATACCCACACTCCAACTGTGTGCTCCCCAGAGACTGGTAGATATCAAAAGGTGAATTACCGAAAACTCAGAATAGGTGCTGGCAACAGATTTAATGCTGCAGTTGTGCTGGAGGGGGGTCGAGCCAGAGTACCCACCGCTCAGGATGCTGCCATTGAGCTCCATGTTCTCCTTGTTGGCCCTGAGCTGGGCAGCTCTAGGTGTTTTCTTTCCAGAACACATAGATGTGGCCACTGCCTGCAGAGAAGAAAGATATCCGTGTTGTCCATCACCCTAGAATGAATGTGCTCATACAAAACCCCTGACGCCACATTTATATTACTCATGTTTATAATCCTACACTTTTGGCTTAAAAACGGTACAGTTAACTCAGACGTGGTGTTGCACATCTTTAATCCCAACAGAAGCAGGTGGCTCTCTGAGATCCTTAGTGAGTTCCAGGACAGCCAGAGCTGCTACATGGAGAGACCCTGTCTCAGAACAGAACAGGTGTGGTTTTAGCTTTTAAAAACGTGCTGGGGACCAAACCAATGGCCCACTGAATACAAGTCATGTTTGACTACTGAGCTATTAAACCCCTAGCTCCCAACATGAATTATACTTCTCAGTGGGTCTAGTTATCCAGTATCATATAGACTATAGTCCAGAAGCCACCTAACAGCCCACCCAGTCCTTCCCATTCCATCAGTGAGGAGCGGTGCCAGTTTCCCCTCATCTTTGACCATAATCTAATGCCCAGCCTCTTAAACAGTGGGTGATGACCCACATGAGGTCACATAACTGAATGTGGTAGTCATGAAAAATGTGGCTATAAAAAGTTTCTGAATGTGTGTGACCAAAAACTGATTCAGAATCAGTGAGCCTGAGGTACTTCATCAGTCGCTTGTGTAATGTCTACTTCACTGCAGCCTTTGCTCTGAACACACAACACACTGGGAATTTGCATGTCATACTATTCTATGCCAAAAAATGCTGTCTAAATACCTTACTGCTGATTCAAGACACACTTAACAGCATAACTGCAGTAGTATCTTTACATAGAGTTCTGCTGTTAACAGGAACATGATGGTTTAATTATAGAAAACAAACCATTAATATTTTCCTTACCATCATTCCCTTTCATTTAAATATCAAAACAATATGTCCTTACATTATACTGTTAGAATATTTTATAAATAAATGAACTGAACTTCAGCTTCATATTAGGACAGAATTTACAACAAATCAAAGTGTCCTAAACTTACTTCTGTAATTTTGTACTATTTCTAATTACAGTCAACATTAGTGATTATAAATCAAGCTATTGCCAGGCAGTGATGGCACACACCTTTAATCCCAGATGGCTATGTAGTTTTGGTGCCTGTCCTGGAACTAGCTCTTGTAGACCAGGCTGGCCTCAAACTCACAGAGATCCACCTGCCTCTGCCTCTGCCTCCCAAGTATTGGGATTAAAGTCATGGGCTACCACCACCTGGCTTTTTTCTTTTCTTTTTTTGAGACAGGATTTCTCTGTAGCTTTTGGGCCTGTTCTGGAACTCACTCTGCAGACCAGGCTGGCCTTGAACTCAGAGATCCACCTGTCTCTGCCTCCTAAATGCGTGCACCACCAGTGCCCAGCAAGAAACACTGTCTTAAGGAGAAAAAAAAAAGCCCTGGTCTAATGACTATCCGACTCTGGCCTGACTCTCAAAATCTTAATGATCAACAAACTGTGATCTTAGCAACTAGGCTGAGGAGGACCTCTAGGAAAACACACAACAAACAGGGATATGCATGTACAGAATATACTAACCTTGCTGCCAGGAGGTAGTCGGGATACAGGTGAATGGTACATTGTTCCACCAAAGACAGGCCGAATGCTGCAATTGGGTGTAGCGCTGGACATGGTGGTAGTGTTCATCTAAGAACAGATACTTTATTGATGGGAGGTTAACCACATCAGCCTTTCCAGCAACCCAGCTCCACCCTGTAGCACGAAGTGTCCAGGAAAGGAGGCTACTACAGTATAAAGTTGGCTGTGCACAATACTGCACAGCTTTTTTTTTTTTTTTTTGGTTTTTCAAGACAGGGTTTCTCTGTAGCTTTGGAGCCTGTCCTGGAACTAGCTCTTGTAGACCAGGCTGGTCTTGAACTCACAGAGATCCGCCTGCCTCTGCCTCCTGAGTGCTGGGATTAAAGTTCTTTCTTTTCTCATATATCCTAGACCTGCCAACCATCACCGCCCGGCTAATACTGCACAGCTTTAAGGAAATTTAATAAATATCTCAAAGCCTATTTAGATCTTCCAGATGGAACTATAAACTTACCTAACTACTTATGGCACAAGACGTACAATTTGGCCTAATGAAAGCATATATCCATATGAAGACTCACATGTTTATGGCCTAATGAAAGCATATATCCATATGAAGACTCACACATGTTTATGGCCTAATGAAAGCATATATCCATATGAAGACTTACACATGTTTATGGAAGTTTTTGTTTCTTTGTTTTGGTTTAGTTTTTGAGACAGAGTTTCTCTGTGTTAACAGTCCTGTCTGTCCTGGAACTCGCTTTGTAGACCAGGCTGGCCTCAAACTCACTAAGATCCACCTTCCTCTGCCTCCCTAGTGCTGGGATTAAAGGCATGTGCCACCACTGCCCAGCTACAGCAGTTTTATCTACAGCCCAAAGTTAGAAATATCCCTCCCTTCATAGGTGACTGGACAAGCAGATTATTCTGTATGCACAAAATGGAATACTACCCAATAATAGAAAAGAATCATATTACAACATAGATAAATCTCAAAAACATGCTAAATGAAAGTAACCGTACAAAATATATTGCATGATTCTATTTGTATAAAATGTTAGAAAATGCAACATTGTGACAGAGTGAATTCCTGGTTGTATTCTCTTCCTCCTTCCTTAGACCCTAGCAAAGTGGCATTAGGAACCTTTTGGAGTCATGGATATGTCCATTATCTTCACTATAGCGACAATTCCTTATTAAAATGCACATTTTATATACTGCATGCTCACTATACTAAATAAAGTTGTAAGATTTTTTAATGCTAAGGATTAGGCCAAGAGCCTTGCATATATTCTACTTAATTTTTAAAAATCCTTAACATGCTGGGTGTGGTGGCTCAAGCCTGTGATCCCAGCCAGCATTCTAAAGGCATTTATTAAAAGCATGGAAGGTGTCTTTTGCCTAGTACTATCACTAATTTTTTTTTTTTTTTTAAGTTTTTTGAGACAGGGTAAACAAGAGTATAGCCCTAGCTGTCCTGGAACTCACTCTGTAGACCACGCTGACCTTAAGAGAGTTGCCTGCCTCTGCCTCCAGAGTGCTGGGATTAAAAGCATGCACCACCACTGCCCGGCTTTGGATGATGAACTTCTGAAAAGATTATCACATGTTGCTGCCAATTATCAGCCTCCAGGGGTTTATTCATGCAGAGTCTTGAAAACTGGCACAGAATTGGCCACTCTGTCACTATAAGCTGCTACTCTGTTTCCCCACACACTCTCAAATGGACTCAGCCTACAAAGACAGAGATAGAGTCAATGAAAAGCAAAGAACTCTAGCTTCCCTACCCCTTGCGAGCAGCAACAGCATGAAGATAGATTTACCTTGCGTACTTTGCCAGGCTTGTTGGGAGTCAGTCCTGGTCTCTTGCAAGGTGTCCGGGGAGCACTGCCATAAAGCATCTCTGTCTCTGTCTGTTTCTTGTTCTTTAGTTGCTGAATGAAATAATGATATGCCCAGTAAGACAGCAGAACCAGAAACCCAGATAAATCTCTGTAGGCTGAAGTAGAAGAAGCTGCTGTAGTCTACCTATTCTTCAATAAACTCTGATCCCAGGAAGAGACGCAGGAGCAGGACCACTAAGTGCTATCCTCTTTTTCTAATTTGTGTGCACAACTTACTCTTTCCTGTTTGGCTCTTTCTTTCTCCAGTCGATGCAGTTCCCATTGTTCTGTAACGTACTCCATGAATTTCTGCCCATTCACCACAAACGCCATTGATTGCTCTTGTTCCCACCTTTCAATCCGTGCTTTCAGCTCCTCTTCCAGCTGGCCCGGAAAGAAGGACATGCTATTTACTTTAAGTCTTTGGTGCTAATCTCAAATGAAATAATTATCATAAAGACTTTTTCTCAGTGTCATCAACCTTCTGATAGCCGAACCCACATGAATATAAATTGGAGTGAAGGGAAATTGAATACTAGAGAGTTCATTTAGACACACATTAAAAAGGAAAAAAAAGCAAGGACCCAGTGTAAAAATGGAGGTTTTGATGCCTAAAGTTAGAAGCACTGGGAATATCAACATTATCTAGACAGGGTATGTTATGAACAGGACTATGACACACACTATCAGGTTTTCAATATGGAGTCAACCTCTTAACTAGCAGTGAAGGTGGGTAAGTTGAACTTTTTAGTATCTTAGTCCTTTCACCTCTACACATGGAAATAATATTAAATATTAGACAATGATATGAATGAATGAAATACCATTGAATACTATCTGGCAAAAGTTAATAAAAGCTATTTAGTACTATTACTAAATAGAAGACAGTAGCACTTTTGTAAAAGTTAGCCTTATGCTATAGGTGCAGTTGTTATCCTATAATTCACTGTGAAGTCTTAACCCCTAGTACCCGCACCTCATTGTTATTATCTGGAGACAGTCCTTAAGGTAAGTGGGTTCAAATAAAGTCATTAGGGTAGGACCTAATCCAATAGGATTGACAGTAATTAGGACAGAGACCCAGAGGAAAGACCATGTGAAGACAAAGGAACAGAGAGCTGTTTATAGTCAAGAGAGACCCAACCCTATCAAAGACACCTGAGCTCATATGTCTAGCATCCAGAAGTATAAACAGATAAATTTCTGTTGTTTTACGTCAACTTATCTCTGGTAGTTGTGGCAGCCTTAGAAAACTACAGTCAGTTATAAAGGCCCAGTACATACTTGCTGTCCTTCCTATGTTTAAAAAGGACCAAGAAAAAGGTACCTTACAACCAGAATTACCTTAGGGAGTGTTTTCTGTAGCTTTGCTCGTTCCTTTTCTTCTTTTAGAAGATTTCCCCCTCTGTTTGTAAACCGACTTGGATCTGAAGCTTTTCTCTGTGAAGAACATATTTGTTAGAGTAGGACCTAGAGGGCTGGGAAGATGAATCAGTGAAGTGAATAAGCATGAGGAGCAGAGTGCAGGTCGATCCCCAGCACCATGTAAAAAGCTGCAGGTGGTAGTGCGTGCCTTTAATCCCAGGGCTCAGGGGCTGAGGCTGATGGACAAGAGGACCCTGAGGCTTGGTAGCCAGAAAGTCTAACTATGAGATCCAAGTTCAGTGAGAGATCTTATCTCAAGAAACAATGTAAGGCAGCGCTTGGGAGGCGGAGGCAGACAGATCTCTAACCAGTAGTATTCTTGACATAGTCCCTGATTGGTACAGCCTATAAAGAATAACTGCAGGGGATGCTAACCTCTTTCATTCCCTCTTTAATGAGGGTGTGTCAACCAAGGACTCTACATTTCTATTCCTAACTTCTCTCCGCAGGAGCTAGCTATCTGTAAGCCTAGTTTTCCTCACCTCAGAGTCTCACTTCTCTACTTGTAATGCTTTTTCCTTTCACTTTGAAGCCCAGGCTAGGGGAGAGCCCATGGTAATCCTTCAGCTTCCCAAGCGCTAGAACTACCACTTCTAACTAACTTCACTCTAGAGAAATACAGGGATGTTACCTCAAACTCTAGGAAGAGTTTCCAGCTCTCTTCCCATTTCTGGACACCTTCAAATAGTTCCTTATGGACTTCATAGTGGTTTCTTAACCGTACAATCTCAGCATCATGAAGGTGAAGCAGGTTTTCTGTGTAGTCCTCTGCAACAGAAAAGTTCAGTAGTGGGTTTTTTTTGGTTTGGGGGTTTTTGTTTGGTTGTTATTTCATTTTTTTAAGACAGGGTTTCTCTTGTGTAGCTTTGGAGTCTGTTCTGGAACTCACTCTAGAGACCAGGCTGGCCTCAAACTCACAGAGATCTGGATGCCTTTGCCTCCCATGTGCTGGGATTAAAGGTGTGTGGCAAGTTTTTTTTAAAAAAAAAACAAAAAAAAAATTCCTTTAGTACAGTGGTTCTAAACCTGTGGGTCTCGATCTCTTGGAGTTGCATACCAGGTATATACATTAGGATTCATAATAATTGCAAAATTCCAGTTATGAAGAAGCAACGAAGTAATTTTATGGTTGGGAGTCACCACAACATGAGGAACTGTATTACAGGGGCGCAGCATTAGGAAGGTTGAGAACCACTGCTCTAGTGTTTGGTATTCCAAGTAACTAAGCCTACAGTGTGGAAAGTTTTCTACCTTAAAATAAAATGACATAGGAATAAAGTGAAAATAAACCTTAAGGGGAGAGAGAGAAAGAGAGAAGAACAGAAGAATAAAAGCCAGCCACAGTAGCTGGAGTGGAATAAAATAGTCTAAATTGATGAACATTCTCCAAAATATGTTGTTTCTTCTTTTTCTCATACTCTTCCATTATGCCTCGCACAGCCGATAGATTGGGATATATAAAATATCTAAATATCTGTTATTTTGTTAGGACACTTTCACCTCTGTTCAGTTTATGACAGCTTGGAACTCTCCTTGACTTCAAGTTCAGACAAAAATTTAATTGTTATACCTTTGGGTTCAGTTGCTCAAATTTTTTACTTATCTTATGACATGAAAACTAAGCGAGCGATATTTTTAAGGCTTGGCTCTATCTGTTCAGAAGCAAAAATAAAGAACTTCTTGGTGAGTGAGCTTGTAAAAGACCTGTGAGGGAGGTCACATGAAGGTCATCACCTCTATACTAACCAGAATAGTAAGGGGCAAAAGCCTGTCTCTGTTCCTGGCTGTAAAAGCACTGGTCCCAGAACCGAGCCAGCTCCACTCGAATGGTCTCGATCACTTGCTTTATGTTCTGCATTTTCAGCTCTTCTAACCGATCCACCTCTAACTGCAGCTGAAAGAAAGAAGAAAGGCCAGAGCCATACTTGCATATTCTCTTCTTTACCTTTCCGCGTGTAAGTAAACCAACAACACACTTTATAGCATTATAAAAGCCAGAAATCTAAGGAATGTGCCCACGAAATGTACCAAAACAGAACTTGCCTTTACTGGCCCAGGACAGTAGGTAGGACATTAGACTGGACCCAGGAACACTCAGAGAACACTATTTTCCCAGCACCCATTGATTTTCTTACCGCATTCCTGACTTTGGCTTTTGATCCAGTCATAATTGCAGCCACAGGTTCTCTCTCTTCTTCAGGTATTTGTAACCTATCCCAGAGCTCTCGGATTTGAGCACGGAGCCCCTCACACTCTGCCTCATTTTTTGACTTTTTGATTTCCAGCTGTAACAAGGAAAGGCAGTGTTTATGACATAATAGCAAAGGCTAGCCTTCTAGTCTCTCAAAGGAAAATGTCTGGACTCATGAGAAGAAAGCATTTAGCAACTCTTTTTTTTAAATTTTTTTATGGTTTATTTAACTTTATTTTATGTGCATTGGTGTGAAGGTATCAGATCCCATGTAACTGGATCTTCAGACAGTTGTGAGCTGCCATGTAAGTGCTGGGAATTGAACCCGGGTCCTCTGGAAGAGCAGTCAGTGCTCTTAACCACTGAGCCATCTCTCCAGCCCAAGAAAGCATTTTTATGAGATCCACATATATTCATATTTCTATCTTCTCTATGTAGCACAGGCTGGCTTTGACTTAGCTTATTGAATGCTGGGATTAATTTACGTGTGTGCTATCACACTTCTACATTGAGTGCTAAGAGACATGCTTTCATGCCATCTAAACATATGCTGTAAGGCTGTCAGACCTATAACAGATCCGAACTCTGACTTCTTGTGGGTGTTTTTTGTTTTAAGACTTATTTATTATACATATGGCATTCTGCCTGCATGTATGCCTGCACACCAGAAGAGACCATTAGATCTCATTATAGATGATTGCGAGCCACCATGTAGTTGCTGGGAATTGAAGTCAGGACCTCTGGAAGTAGAGTCAATGCTCTTAACCTCTGAGCCATCTCTCCAGCCAATTGTTATTTTAAGACAGAGTCTCATTATGTATCCCAGGCTGGCCTGGAATCCAGAGATTCATGCTTCTGCCTCCTGTGCTGGGTTTAAAGGCATGTGCCACCATGTCTAGCTCAGAATTCAAACTTTAATATTTTTATTATTATTAAACATTAGGATAATTAAAATGGTTAATGCTATTTCATCTGAAATATCAACTTAATATTCTAAGAATACTTATTATATTTCTTATTCACATAAAAGGTGGTTGGACTTTTTCCTAAATTAAAAAAAAAAAAAGTCAGGGCTATGGTTAGGGTTTCACTGTCTAGGGTCTAAGATTCATGAAACTACAAGGTTTGAGTTCAATCTCTACCACTGGAAAAAAAAAAAAAGAAAATAGGAACTGGGGACTCAGTAAAGTGCTTGCCACTCAAGCAATAAGGACTTGAATTCAATCCCCAGAACCTATGCATAAAGCTGAGCCTGGTAGAGTATGCTTGTAATCTTAGTGTTACAGGATATTCAATCACACTGTGTGAAATTGTGCCACTGTTTTACCATGTCTACCCTAAGGCACCTAATTGGTTTAATAAAAAGCTGAATGGCCAATAGCTAGGCAGGAGACTTAGGCAGGACTTCCAGGCAGAGAGAGGTACTCAGCGGGAGATGCCAGGGAGACTTGGAGGGAGTCAGACATAGAGAATGGAAGAAAGATAAAAAGCCATATGGCAGAACGTAGATTAATAGAAATAAGATTAATTTTAGTTATAAGAGCTGGTTGGGAACAAGCCTAAGCTAACAGGCTATAATTAATAATAAAGTTTGTGTCATTATTTGGGAGCTGATAGTCCCAAGAAAGTCTGACAAGAAAGTCCAACTACATTTTAGCACTGGAAAGGTGAGACATATTTGTAAGACTCACTGGCTGGCAAGCCTAGCCTAATAAGTGAGCTCTAATCCCAGTGAGAACTTGTCTCAATAAGGTGGACAGCTCCTAGTAATGACACCTGCAATTGACCTCTGACACACGTTCTGTCTCTCACACCCTAACAAAGAAACAGATATATTACATATTGTTCTCTTCCCCTCTTTTTTTGGTTTTTCAAGACAGAGTTTCTCTGTGTAGCCCTGGCTGTCCTGGAACTCGCTCTGTAGACCAGTCTGGCCTTGAACTCAGATCTATCTATGTGCCTGTCTCCCAAGTACTGGAATTAAAGGTGTGCATCACCACCCTCCAGCTTTTGCTTATTCTCTTAATTCACATTGGCATCTTATTTAAGACTAAAAGAAAAAGCTGTCGTTTTTTTATAATTGATAAATACTAGTAAGATATTATACCATAATCTGAGCAGATATTACCTGCTGTAGCAACTTCTGCAGGGTTGCAATATTCTCCAATGATAAACAAAAGGCACTTTCATCTTCACACACTACATCTTTTTCAAAGCTTGTATCTGGAGTGTGTTCTAATTCTTCCATACACAATATGATTTGTCTCTTAATGCTGACAAATTGCTCATGCCTAGATTCCTAAAATAAAGAAAATTATTATAAGCTACCTAGAAGCCAAATGAAGTTTTAGGGTGAATGAATGCAGGTAGCGTACCTTTGTTTCCTTCAATGTTGCAATGCGTTGTCGGAACCGGTTCAGCTCTTCTAAGGTGGGGACAGAGGAGCTCTCCACATCATACAGAGGCAGACAAAGAATTTCACAGAGCTCTTGATCTTGCTCTTGGAGTAGCTTAAGTTCCTGCTTTCTCTCCTTTTTCTGTTTTCTCATCAATTCTACTTGAGTGCGCAAATCTTTTTCTAATTGCAAGACAGTTATCTCCTTTTCTTCCTATATGAAATAAGGTTATTACTATAATAAGGTCCAAGAATGGGAAGAAAACTGGGAGAAAAGATGAATGATAAATGTTTAAATTTACAAACAAGGCAGTTTAAGCCAGAGGTGGTGGCACACACCTTTAACACTTGCACTTTGGAGGTGCAGGGTTCAAGCCAGCCTGGTCTACAAAGTTCCAAACAGTTCCAAGACAGCCAGGGCTATTACACAAAGAAACCCTGTCTCAAAAAACAAAACAAACAAAACCCAAGGTAGTTTATGGCCACAGGGAAAGGCAAATAGGGCCTTTTTTTTATCTGGCTTGTACTGCGTGGCCAAGAAGACCTCAAAGTCTTGATCCTCTCCTGTTTTGGGTGCTCAGATTACAGGCATGGGGCACCATGCACAGCTTCCTTTACCATTTTAACTATGGTAAAACACCCCTAAATTATAACCCTACATACCATCTTTTTTTTTTCTTTAAAGATTTATTTATTCTGTGTACAGCATTCTGCCTGCAGGCCAGAAGAGGGCAGCAGTTCTCATTACAGATGGCTGTGAGCCATCATGTGGTTGCCAGGAATTGAACTCAGGACCTTTAGAAGAGCAAGCAGTGCTCTTCACCACTGAGCCATCTCTCCAGCCCCCTACATACCATCTTTATCATTCTTAAGTGCACAGTGCACTGGTATTAAATACAAATAGTCTCCAACTTAGCAATAGATTTCGTGGCTTTCATCTTCACAGAGGGACAAAAGCAATATGCACTCAGCAGACTCTATATTCCAAGCACAAACACAGCCAGTTTTTTTCACTTTCAATACAGTACTCAAATTACACAAACTATGAAATACTTTTTTTGAGATAGTCTCTCTGGCCTTGATAGATCTTTCTGGCTCAGGTTTCTACAAGCTGAGATTACAGGCCTTCACTAGCACACCAAGCAAAAATCAGCTGTGCACCACCTTTTGACACTGGCACAACAGTGATACACACAGTTCACACCTGAGAACAGGGCTCTCAAGACGGCTTGGAGGGTAATGAGTTTGATACCCAGAACCCACATGGTAGAATAAAACCAACTAAAGCAAGTTGTCCCCTGACCTATATGTGTAAATGGCATGTGCACATCCACTCACCACTAACAACAATAAAACTCTCATGTTTTAAGAACTTCATAATTTTTTGCAGCCAGGCGGTGGTGGAGCATGCCTTTAACCCCAGCACTAAGGAGACAGAGGCAGGCGGATCTCTGAGTTCGAGGCCAGCCTGGTCTACAAGCGCTAGTTCCAGGACAGGCCCCAAAGCTACAGAGAAACCCTGTCTCAAAAAACTAAAAAGAAAAAAAAAACCCATAATTTTAAAAACAACTTAGTTCTATAAATTTAATTTTATTACTCTTTGTATATAGTAGGGGAACATGCACGTTGCCATGACATGCATATGACAGTCACAGCTTTATGAAGTTGATTCTGCTTATCCTTATGTGGGTTCTGGGGACTGAACTCAGGTTATCAGGCTTTTACATGACAAGTACTTTATCCACTGACCCATCTTGTTGGCCTGATCTCTTCTTTTATTATTGGCCAATACTAGAGATTAAAACTAGGACATCATTTGGGTCAAACTTCTACCACTGAACTACATCCACAGCGGTTAGATCACAATTTTGTTTTAATCCACAGGTTGGACATTTGTGTATGATGGTGCCCAACTCTAGGCTAATGTGTTTTGTGCATATGACAATAACCAAATGTAAGCTACAATTTTCAGTAACTGAATTATATGAATTATACAATTTTTAAAATTTTATGATGGCTTTATTAGGATGTAAGTCTAAGTTAAGAAGCAATTATAAATACAGTTGTGTAATCATCATGATCACTAACTCTAGAACTCATTTTATCTTGCAAAACTGAAACTATGTTAATTTGGCAAAAGGTCCTCATTTTATGCTCCCACCTCCTCCAGTCTATTCTACTGAATCTGCTCTAAGTTCCAGGATACTTTTGTGAGAGGTGACAAAGGACTGGAAAGCTTACTTTGGTTAGCTAGATGATACGTAGCTCTTATTAACTGAGTATTTACACTAATAATCCTATGAACAGCTCTTTACCAATAACAATTTAGTAGATCCTGTCCTATTCCGAGTGGATAAACAAGGGAACAGAGTAAATAGCAATTATATGTTCTACAAATACAGTTTCATTTAGTGTTGTTAAAAACTTGCCATATTTATTCAAGGAAGATAGATGTACCAGTGTACCCCTCAACTTCTCATGCACCTAATTTTACATTGAAAGCTTAAAATAAAAAGAGAGAAAATCTTGTAGCAAATCCATGATTTATGTTAGTTTCAGGAAACTACTCTAATGTCATAGTCTGCTTGATTGTTCTTGACTGCCAGGGATGAATTATCCTCACCCTTCAAAGGCAATCTGACTGCTAGACTTACTCCATCTATAGACCCAGGTGGTTGGTTATTACTGCAACAGTAGATGGAGCATGAGAACCAGTCATCCCTTTCAAAGCTCCCTATATGTCCCAACTGAACCATTCTGGATGGTTCAGTGGTATGCAGCTTTTGATTATTAAAAGAGCCAGATGTTGAGTTTTGTTTGGTACCCTTTTCTTTGTATCACTAGGTATCCTTGCGTCCTATGTACCCCACTTTATTCTGTGGGGGTGGATGGGAGTACATATATATGTGAACAAATGAATGGAGGACAGAAATCAATTTTGGGTGGTACTGTCCACCCTGCTTTTTGTTCAAAAGATTTATTTATAAGGGTATGAGCTTTTCTCCTGCATGTCTTTAAGTGACCCGCATGTGAACCTGTGCCCACTGGGCCACAAGGGGGTGCTGGACTCCCTGGAATTGAAGTCCAGGACAGTCCTGTAAGCCCCCACATATGGTGGGAACTGAAACCAGCCCCTATGAGAGCAGCAAATGCTCTCAACTGCAGAGTCTTTCTCCAGAAGCTACCTTGTTTTGACTTTTTGTTTTCTTTTTGGAGACAAGGTCTCTCACTGGTTTGAAGCTTAAGCCTCAGAGATCCACCTATCTCTGCCTCCCCAATGCTGAGGTTACAAGCATATGCTACCATTATCTGGTTGGTTGTTCTGAGACCAGGCTGGCCTTGAATTTACTGAGATCCCCTGCCTCTGCCTCAATGCCCAGCAATCACCACCCAGCAATCCGGCTGTTTTGTAAGGATTATGAAGGTTGAATTCAGGTTCTCATGCCCATTAGGGAAGGACTTTACCAATTAACCCATCTCTTCAATGTTCCCTTACCCCCTCTTTCAAACAAAGATCTGTGCCTACCTTTTCCTCAAAGTTAACTTAAAATGTTATTATGCTCTATAAAACTGAAATACAGCAAGAAGTTTTGATGACCTATTAGCTGTTTCATGTCTAGCTCTCCTCCTACAAGAACACTTTCCCCTTGCATTCCTCAGTTAAAACTTATTCCCATTTTAGGCCTGCAGCCCCAGCAGCACTCTGCGCCGGCGCACCTGATATGGCTTCACTTGTAGCTCACTGCACAGGGTGCTTAGCTCCTTCTGACAGATGGATATGCTTTTGAGAAGCCGTTCCCTCAGGCTCTCCTCCTCAGCAATCATCCTATCCAGAAGATCCTGCAAGAGAGGGCAGTTAGTAGAGGTTTGGAGCCACTGGGAATAAAAAACAAAACCAACTAGTATCTCAAAACTCTCATATCAAATTTTGCAGAAAGGGCCTTAAATAAACAAAACCAGGAAGAGCCTGTGATATCCTAGTATGAATGACCAGATTTTTTTTATTAATTATTATGTGTGCTCATGATGTGGGGTTGAGGAATGCAAATGCCGTGGAACGCATATGAAGGAGGAAAGACAACTTTACGGACTCACTTCTCCCCTAATACCCTATATATGGGTTCTGGTGAATGAGGCCAGGTCTTCAGGCACCTTTACCTACTTACTAAACCTCCTCGCCAACTCCCCCAAATATCAGTCTATCTGCTATCTCAAATAAGAGCAACATTCCTACCTACTTGTCTCACCACAGAAACCAACTCACCTTGATGTGCTTCTTCACAACCTCAGTTCTTTGTAATCGCTGTTCCTCTGGAATCCCAATTAATTCCCATATTTCCCGAAGGTGAGTTAGAGCTTTCTGGAGGCATACGATAGACTCCTCTGCTAGCACCTCACTGAAAGATCAATATAAGACCATTCTCCTTATAATAGCCAGCATCACTGCCTCAAGACTAAAAGCACTATTTTCCGGAGCTAAATTGAGTAGTTTCCCAGTGGCCTTAAGAAATGAAATGAAATCAGTGTAAGGATACTAGTTTAATAAGCCCACGGCCATTCTCTGTGCCCTCAATGCCACAGAAGCAAAATGATTATATTCATTCTTAGTAAGACCCAATGACTTTGATCCGTGACTATTTTTGGCAGTATAATACTGAATTACAAATGCTTTTATAAAAGAAAAACCAAACAAAATGTCAATAAAATAAACTCCTAACATAAGAGCTTACACATAAACCGGGCAGTGGTGGTACACACTTTTAATCCCAGCACTTGGGAGGTAGAGGCAGGCGGATCTCTGTGAGTTCAAGGTCAGCCTGGTCTACAAAGTGAGTTCTAGGACAGCTGGGGCCACACAGAGAATCTCAGTCTTGAAAAACAAAGCAAAACAAACAAAAAAAGGGGCAACAAATATTGGTGAGAAACTAGATCCTTATATACTGCTTGTGGAATGCAAGATGATATAGCCACATTGGTGTAAAATCTAGTAGTTTCTCAATCAGTTATACAACCCAACAGTTCCACTACTAGGATTTATCCAAGAGAAGTGAAAAGATGTTCACATAAAATTTAAAAAAAAAGGGGGGGGTGTGATCATGCACACCTTAAGCCCAACACCCCATGAAGTGGCTCAGAACTGTAACTCCGGATGACCTCTTCTGGGCTCCCCAGGCACTGCTGCACTCACATGGACATACCCACACACCCATATATGCATTGTTAAAAATAAATCTTAAAATTTTCTGAGGGCTATTCATGACTCAATGGTGTCTCCAGTGTGGGCTTCAGACAAGACTGCACGGTGCCTTTGGGACGTCTCAGGGGCACAGTGAAGGGTTCATGTTAGCCACATTACCATGTTCATCACACCAAGTTTCCGAATAAGTTAACACGTGACTGATGTCCCACATTGAGACTGTGTTCAAGTTCCCTGGCCACCAGAAAATCTACATCTCAAAGAAGTGAGGTTTCATCAAGTTTAATGCAGATTAAGTTAAAGACGTGGTAGCTGGGAGGAATCAGCTCATTCCTGATGGCTACAGGGTCAAGTCAAATACTGTGGTCTCCTGGATAAGTGGCAGCAGCCCTGCAGTCAGTCCTGAGGGCTTCCACTGTTCTATACCGCACCAAACCATTTTCATAATAAATCTCACATCCAGTTTTAAATATTTTTTTAGCTAGGCCTGGTGGTGCACACCTTTAATCCCAGCACTCGGGGAGCAGAGGCAGGCGGTTTGAGGCCAGCCTGGTCTACAGAACAAGTTCTTAGACAGCCAGTGCTACAGAGAAGCCCTGTCTCAAAGGACAAAATCTTTAGAGTGCGTCACTCACTGCTGCTCTTCCAAAGTACCTGAGTCTGGTTCGAGACACCTGTACCCAAGTGCAAATACCATACGCCAGTACACGCAATTTAAAATAAAAAGACCCTCCCCTTTAAAAAAGGGAGAGGCACATGTGGTGTTACACAGCTTTAACCCCAGCACCCAGAAAGCACAGGCAGTTGCATTTCTGTGAGTTAAGGCCAGCCTGCTCTATGTAGTGAGTTCCAGGACAGTCAGGGCTGTGCAGAGACCCTGTTTTAAAAGCCTCCCCAAATAAATAACAAAATAAAAAAAGAAATCTTTTTAAAAAAATAACTGAGACATAAATTCAAAGATCTCAAATCCAATTAAAACCAAGGAAAGCGCTTCCTGCAATCTCAGTAAGAGCTTGTCTTAAAATTTAAACAGAAAAACAGTCATGCCGGGCAGCGGTGGCGCACGCCTTTAATCCCAGCACTTGGGAAGCAGAGGCAGGCGGATCTCTGTGAGTTCGAGACCAGTCTGGTCTACAAGGTGAACAAACAGCCCTGGCACTTACAGAGAAACCCTGTCTCAAAAACCCAACCCCCCCCCAAAAAAAACCCACAAAAACCCAAAAACAGAAGATGCCTGAACAACAACGCTGAAGCACACACATACATTTTTTGAGAGACAGGGTCTCAAATGTTAGCCTGGCCTTGAATTCGAATCTCCTGCCTTCAGTCCCCAAGTGACAAAGTCGTCGGGGAATACCTGTGCCACCACACCCAGCACTTGGGCCTCCTATTTGGAGACGGGAGCTTTTTATATAGTGCAGGAAGTCTTGAACTCTCTGGCTTTGGGCTTCTGAAATTTGTTACAGGCGTGAGTTACCACATCCAAATATACTTTGAATACTAGTTTCCTTTAGGGGTTTTACTAGTCTTCATAAAGCACCATTATCTTAATCCCAAAAGAGTTTAAGTATAATGTCATTCACATGACACTATCTGGAATCCTTAGCCTTGTGCTGAATTTGTATTCAAGATACTGTTTACATTCTATTTCCATTCTCTTGAGGTCAAGGGGTAAAAAATAGGATCAAAATCAATAACCACGTTACCAAGACTCTTACCAATTACAAAGCCAATAATACAAGCTAATACTAAACCTCACAGTAGTTCGCCCACTACTTTCCGAAGGGATTTGTATAGCCTCAGCACAAGAGCCCTACACACCGATATTATTTTAGAAGTGTGAAAACCGGCAATTCAGCCTCTTGCCCAAAGATTCAGTTCTGGTTCGATTCCCAAGCAGTGCCTGGGAATCTTAAAACGATCCGGAAAAAATTTCGTACTTTGAGTAGTTTGTTAACGCGCAAGGAAATCAAGACATTTTCCAGTTCAAATTAAACGTTAACACCGATGGGGGGCCACGAAGAAAAACGGTTCACTTAAAACTCGCCGGCTTTTTGAACCGGTCTCGCCACGTAGCCTGGGCTAAGCTCAAGGCAATCTTCGTGGTCCAGCCTCCCGAGCTATGGGATCCCAGGCATTGGAGAACTGAGAAGTCAACACCATTGCAGGCTCAGCGTTTCCACGGAGCGGCTGGTGAGACAAGAAGCTCCACCTGAGGCTGCCGAGGAGCCGGGAGCTGCGCCCGGGCCTGAGCCGCACCCACCCGGGCCTCCCCACCCTGCGCCGTCCCGCTCGCGGCTCGCCCCGCTAGTCGCCTGGGACCCCGCTGCCCTCCGGAACCCCGCCGCCAGGGTCGCCAGCGCCGCCAGCGCCCCCAGTCTCAGACACCGACTGAGCGCAGGCTCTCGAGCCTTGAACCTGACCGCATCTCAATAGGGGCTCCCTCCCCTGAGAGACCCGCACCTTCTCCTCATGGCGGACGCTCCTGGCAGTCAAGACCGGAGACCCTCCACCTCCCTTACGCGGGACGGAAGACAGTAACCTCCAGCAGCCGCTGACACTCTCAGCCGCGTCTCGTCTCCGCTCTCGAGCCGTTGGAGCCCCGCGGAATTCAAACTCCGCTCGGAGGCGGAGCCGTCCGACAATTGGTTCCTGCTTCTGCCACTCACGGAGCCCCGCCCTTGTCCCGCCCCCTGCGACGGGCGCTCGCTCCCAGGCCCGGAGGCGGAGGCATCTAGGAATTGCGCCCCGGGCGTGGGAAGTACTTGCAGAGGCAGCTCGGGCTTGGTGTACGCAGGCGCACACCATGTCTTCCAGCCCCTATAGCTTGGCTACAACCTCAAAGGAGCGGAGGAACCGGGAACGGGGGGCAGAAGAGCGATGAGGTCACCCAAGCCCCACCCGACTGCCGCCGTTGGGTTTCGAAATTTTGTACTTCCTCAGAGGATTAGGGAGACCGCCAGAACTGCTCAACAGCTTGCTGCTCTCCAACGCTTGCAGAAGAGCAAACCAGGCTCTTGGGCTTGGTACCGTTGTAGACAAGTTTATCACATTTAA
Source organism: Ondatra zibethicus (assembly GCA_004026605.1). NCBI lineage: Eukaryota > Metazoa > Chordata > Mammalia > Rodentia > Cricetidae > Ondatra > Ondatra zibethicus. Next base: position 126,471 of record PVIU01000338.1, on the reverse strand, counting down.
TCATAAAGACAAACCTGTTAATAATGATCATCATTATACTGCAGAAGAAACTTGAGAAGACTTGAGTAACTTTTCCAGAACTTAGGAGGCCGAGGCAGGATGGTGAACTAGTCCGGGCTACATGAAAAAATTAGGGAAACTTCACAGTTCCAACCTGACATCGAAATACTTGCGGTCCTTTTCTCCCCGCCTCGCATCCCCCGCCCCACCCCCACCCCAGTCCTTACTTGCTCCCTACTGCACCTGCACCTGTACCACATGTTGCAGTGATTTACCTAATAGCCTGTTGTGGCAGTATCTCTGAAGTTAAGCATTTTGCTTCTCGGATTACAATTTGTAAGTAAAGCGAAATGGATTTCTTTTTTGCTACTTCCTTTGAAATGATTTGTAGAAGTGTAATAGCTAAACACACCAAAATCCAGGACAGGCTCCAAAGCCACAGAGAAACCCTGTCTCGAAAAACCAAAAAATATTCCAACCTGAAGATCAGAAAAAAAAAAAAAAGAAAAACCAAAAAATAAAAAATAATAAAAAAATAAACACACCAAAAAAGGTTGTTTATTAACCTGTGGTCTGCACCGAGCTTTCCTTGGAGTAGCCTTGTTATCCACAGCAAGGGTGAATGACAATGCTTTTTTAAACCACCTTCTCTGTCTATAGGTCCAAAATCGGCATTGTTTTACACTGAATTATAACTGAAATTGTCTGTTTTTTTTATATTTATTTTTATTTCATGTGCATGTGTCTATATGAGGGTGTCAGATCGCCTGGAACTGGAGTTACAGACAGTTGTGAGCTGCCATGTGGGAGCTGGGTATTGAACCCGGGTCCTACTGGAAGAGCAGCCAGGTGCTCTTAACCACTGAGCCATCTCCCCAGCAACCAATTGTCTGTTTTTCTATATTGGACAAATGTACCGTCTATAAGGTCTCATCGTTGCCTTTTCTCTTTTATAATAAATATTTACATTTATTGAATTTATTTGTGTCAATGGAGGTATAAGGAGACTAGAGGGCAACTTCCAGGATTCAGTTCTCTCCTTCCACTAGGTGGGTCTATGACCCTTTCCCAGGGTCAAAAATCAGATATCCTGCAGAACAGTAGACAAATTACAGTTATCAATTAACAACGAAATATTTTTGATTTTTCAAGATAGGGTTTCTCTGTGTAACAGTCCTAGCTATCCTCGAACTCAGAGATCTGCCTGCCTCTGCCTCCTAAGAACTGGAATTAAAGGCCTGTGCTACCACCGCCCGGCTGTAACAAAGTAATGTCATGCCTGAGGTCAGCCCAGCGTGAGGAACTGTAAAGCAGTCACAGCATTAGGAAGGTTGAGAACCACTGCTCTAGGAGCTCCATTCGGGTTGTCAGGCACCATATCCCTGGCCATGTGCTTTTTTCTTTGAAAGAAAACCACAGCAGGACTAGGCATGGTACTGCACGGCTCTGATCTACGTATACAGAGGGCAGAGGCAAGTGGAGCTCTGTGAGCTAAGAGGCCAGCCAGAGTAAGATAGGCTGTGTCAACAAACAAACAAAAACTTGTTTCACCTCTAGAACCAATATTTTTTGTTTGCTTTGTTTTTTTAACACAGGGTTTCTCTGTTTAACAGCCCTAGCTGTCCTGGAACTCACTTTTGTAGACCAGGTTGGCTTGGAACTCACAGAGACCTGCCTGCTTTTGCCTCCCAACAGCTGGGATTAAAAGAGCAAGCCACTGCCCAGCCTAGAGCCGTGTTTTATTGTTGTTGATTTTGGTTTGTTTTTCGGGTGCTACTGAGTGCTACAAAGTCTTTTTTTTTTTTTTCCTAAGACAAGGACTTATTCTTTTTTTTTTTTTTTTTTTTTTTTTTTTTTTTTTTTTTTTTTTTTTTTTTTTTTTTTTTTTGGTTTTTCGAGACAGGGTTTCTCTGTGGCTTTGGAGCCTGTCGACAAGGACTTATTCTGTAGCCCAGGATGGTATGTATGAAACTCACTACAAAGCCCAAGTTGATTTTGAACCTGAGTGATCCTCTTGCCTCAGCCTCTCAAGTGCTGGGGATTATAGAAAGCCACCATGCTGGTGCATCAGAAAGATACTTTTCTTACTTTAGAAAACAAAACATTTGATTTGCTAGGCACAGTAATACAAACCTGTAATCAGAATACGTGGGAGGCAGGTTTATATTAGTTTAGGCTAGCAAGTGACCATGTCTCAAAAAAGTAACAAAACCCAAAACAAACAAAAAGAGTGTCTCTTTAAGTTAAAGCAATAATAAATTTGTTTTCAGAAAAGCGTAATGAATCACAGAATCTTAGAAATGGAAAGGTATTTATTTGCTGACCAGAGTCCTTTACACTTGAGGAAACTCTGGTGCAGAGCAAGCTGGTTGACTGTTACTAGGAAGAACTGAACTAGGGCCGGGCGGTGGTGGCACATGCCTTTAATCCCAGAACTTGGGAGGCAGAGGCAGGCGGATCTCTGTGAGTTTGAGGACAGCTTGGTCTACAGAGCTAGTTCCAGGACTGGCTCCAAAGCTGCAGAGAAGCCCTGTCTCGAAAAACAAAAAACAAACAAACAAAAAAAACTGAACTAGGCCCAGAGTCCAGGCCATAGAGCATGCAAAGCCCTCAGGACAGCCAACCGTGTAAAGAAGGGAGTGTCTGGGACTACAAAGATGCTGTGCTTGAGAACAGAGGCTTTATTTACAATAATATTCAAACAGGATTTAGCAAAGGATACCTCTCCGCATAATCTTAGCAGCATGGGCTAGACTTCATGAACAAAAGAGTATCCTGGGGGACAGGACATGAATTCTCTCCTCAGACATATTCTCCAAAGCCCCAAATTAGTTCCAAAGTCCCCAGCTCTGAGCAGTCTAACTGGGGGATTTTTCTAGCAGGTGGACATCAAACACCAGCACCCCACTGGGGCCCACAATCAGGAGTGATTTCGATGCTGGCCAGGAAAACTTCAGGCTTTCATCTCACTCATGGCTTCCATGAGGCGAGCACTGTTTGTAATGGCTGTTGTCAGAAAGATGAATCTGTACCCTAAGAGTCAAGACAAGCAGCAGAAGTCACTAAACGCAGATCTTAGGTCCCAACAGAGCAAGTCCACAAGTTCCACAGTGCCCCAGGATCAGAATGTAGGTTTACAGGCACAGAAACATCTGGACCCGCCTGGGCAACAGAGTAAGACTCCATATCAGTAACAGTCTCTTGGGCACTATAATGTGCCACGCCTGACGGTCTGGGCTCCCCTGCCCCCTGCTACAGCAGGCCAAGGGAAGGCTATGCAAGTGGTACCAAAGCCAGGAGGAAAGCCTTCCCGTGTAGGGACTGTGCCCCCAAGGACCCATGCAGCCCTGCTCTTACCTTTCTGTTCTCTTACCTTTCTCTCTGCCCAGGAACCGCAGGGCTGATATCTCCGAGAATGTGCAGCCCCCCAAGAACACCACCAAGATGAGGCGCAGGGACTCACTGGAAGCCTTGTCTTCCTTAGCCATGTCTGTAAAGGTCAGAGTAGACTCCCATCTTCATTCACACGTGGGTCCCGAGCACCAGCGCAGTGTCCAGCCTACCCCCCTTCGGCCCCTGAACCATTAACCATGCCACATACCTGTGAAGGCAAACTCACTGCAGTTTAGCAGCCGCACCACTTCATCGAGGCCCTGCCAGCTCCGCCGCTCCAGCACCTAGGAAGGCACACACACCAGTTTCCCGTCTCTGAGAGGCAAGTTTAGGAAAAGGAAAGGAATAGCAGCAAGGCTCAGGTTTCTTGCTAGTAACTTGGGAAGTGAACGCTGGGGTCAGCCAAGGACAAGAGGAAGCATAAAGAATGACACAGGAATGGAAGCAGAAATGATTCTTTCTCACCTGCTCAATGATTCGGCAGCTCAGAGGCACATAGGCACCACTGAAGACATAAGCCATGTCTCGGGGCACTTTCAGGTCATACTCCCCATCTACACGTGGGATCTACAGAGCAAAGGTACTGCATTAGGCAGCTCACAGCTCAACACTTGACCTTTTAAAGGTATGAAAAAACAGCACACTGGCCAGGCAATGGTGATGCACGCCTTTAATCCCAGCACTTTGGAGGCAGGGGCAGGTGGATCTCTGTGACTTTGAGGCCAGCCTGGTCCATAGAACTAGTTCCGGGACAGCTAGGGCTATTACACAGAGAAACCCTGTCTTGAAAAACCCAAATAAAACAAAATTAAAAAAACAAACAAAAAAAGTAGCACACCCCAAGTTCACATTTTAACTACAGGGAGCCAGCAAAGGCCTGACAAGACAACCATTGCATTAAATACCTGCTTCCTCTTTAGGGGTCCCTCAGCTCCCTGTGAAGGCACTGGATGGAGGGCTCTTTTCCAGTTCCTCCCTCTAGCCCTTCACAGAGAGCAGGGAGCCCAACCTTCTCAGTGTTCTCTAGCACTGCCAGGTGCTTTACATGTTTATTAAACAGGGCTTCTTTATGCTTTGTCTCATTATAAAATTAAGCTCGTGCTGTAAAGTTACCCAAGGACCTTCATAAAAATACCATTGGCTTAGCAGTTGAGGGCACTTACTGCTCTTACAGAGGACCTGGGTTCAATTCCCAGCACCTACAGGGCAACCCACAACTGCAGTCTGAGGGAATTAACACTTTCTTCTGGCTGCCACGTGCACTGGGCTAACATATGAAAGGAAACACTCAACACATGAAATAATTTTTTTTTTGAGACAGGGTTTCTCTGTGTAACTACTCTGGCTGTCCTGGAACTAGCTCTGTAGACCAGACTGGCCTCAAATTCAGAGATCCACCCACCTGTGCCTCCCGAGTGCTGGGATTAAAGGCGTGCACCACCACCCCCTGGCAAATAAAAGTATTTTTAGAGGTAAGGACATATAATAAGGAGATGATTCAGCGGGCAAAATCACTTGTTACAAAAGCACAAGGATCTGAGTTCAGTTTCCCAGAACCCATGTAAAAGCCGGACCCAGAGCAACAGTGCATAAGACAGACAGAATCCCAAAACAGTGCATAAGACAGACAGAATCCCAAAAGCTAGTGGGCAAGCTAGACCGCCCTACACAGGAAACAGCCAAGACTCCATCCCAAATGAGGGGGAGATGAGGGCTGACACCTGAGGTTTCCTCTGACCTCTACATGTGCACCACAGCACACATACATCCACCCTCACACACATGAATGCATGCACATACACATACACCACACACACACACACAAGAACGAAATACAAATGAAATACAGGTTAATATGAACTTAAAGTACACTATCGAGAAACAAACGAGAAATGCTTCCCATCCAGCCTGTTCCACATACCAAATTCAGCTTTTTGCTGATGGCACGAAAGTTGCTCCTCTTGGCCAGAGAACTAAAGGCGTCCGTGATCTTTCCTGGGGAAGAAATCTGTGCTGGGTTCTATCTAACATCTACATATTCACAACACCATTGAGGGTAGAAAGAACAATACACCAACACCCTGTGCCATCTTTCCTGCCACTGAACTCAGTCCCTACAGTTCCCTGGAACTGACCACGGCATTCAGCAGGCCTCTCCTCCTCTACAGAGCACCAGCCGCCCACTCAGTGAACACAAGGCGACCTTCATTTCTAGGGCAGACACCGACTTCAGAGTAAAATCAGCCTAGTGTGCTGAGGGGCTGTGAGCAGGGCAGTTTCCCTAAGCTTCAATTTCCTTGGGAGAAAAACAAGGAAAAACCCACCTTCCTCATGGAGGATTAATAGAGAACTCATATGTCAAGTCAGCACATGCTAAGTATGTGTGGTGGTTTGAATGTAATTGGTGCCGTAAGTTCATAGGGAGTGGCACTATTAGGAGGTGTAGCTTTGTTGGAGTAGGTGTGACCTTGTTGGAGGAAGTGTGTCACTGTGGGGGTGGGCTCTGGGGTTTCCTATGCTCAGGATACCAAGTATCTCAGTCTACTTCCTCTTGCCTGCACATGTGGCACTCTCAGCTCTAGTACCATGTCTGCCTGCATGCTACCATGCTCCCTGCTATGATGATAATGGACTGAACCTCTGAAACTGTATGTAAGCCACTCCAATTAAACGTTTTCCTTTATAAGAGTTGCTGTGGTCATGGTGTCTCTTCACAGCAATAGAAACCTAGCTAAGTCAGTATACAGTATATGTAGCAACTACAATGAAATCATCCCTCCCAGTCCTCTCCACCTCTCAAGCAGTTCCCGGTGCAGTGATAGAGACTCACCTGCAGCCTTGTCAGTCACTAGCTTGCTCACTTTACTCTCTACGGCTGTGAGGGTGTCCCCTGGAGCCTGCTCTGTTAGAAGCCCGGCGCGACGAAGATTGGAAAAGGTTAGCAGGTGCTCAGGGCCATAGCTCTAAAGGAAATTTGAAGTCAGTTATTTACCGAATGCTCACAAACAACCAGCACTGTTAGAAACACAGAGGGGAAGAGGAGTCCACAGCTGTACTCTGCAGAGCCCACTCTGTGTGTAGCCATAGAGCTCTTGTGGGCAGCAATAACAAAGGAGCAGAAAATATTTTGTTTTGTTTTTCCAAGACATGTTCACTCTGTGTAGTCCTGGCTGGAAATCACTCTGTAGCCCAGGCTGGCCTCAAATGCAGAGATCCTCCTGCCTCTGCCTCCTGAGTGCTGGGATCAAAGGCGTGCACCACCACTTTTCAGCATTAAATACAATTTTAGATGGAAAGGAAAATTATATCCTCCCAGCCTTACCTGCAGATACTGTGTTTTCAGGGATCTGTAATCCTTGGGGATCAAACCTAGAAGTATGTAAAAGAAGGCAGGTATGGTTAGAAAAAAAAAAAAAAGGCCAGCTGAGGAACTCCAGAAGCAGACAGCCAAACCAATCAAACAACACCATAACCAAGAGGCAGGACTGTGATACCCTTGCTTAGGACGTAGCTGATTCCAAATGGACTGCTTAATTTAATTTGCTTAATAAAGTTGAAGCCCAGTGTCCTGGTCTAAGGAAGAGCTCTGAGCCACAGGAGCTGAGGAAGGCATACTGAACAATCATCATCACCAATCCCATGGGGGCATCTGAAAGCTGTGACAGGAGGAAGGCAGGACTTCCTGTGCATTCCAGCTAAGAGACAGGTATCAGAACTGAGTTACAGCCACCGAGAAACAACGAGTAAATTCCAAAGGTTTCAAATGTTTTTCTCCGCAGAGGCTAAGAAGCTTCCAATCACAAGGAAGGGACCTAGAGGCAGAATGTGTCTCCAGGTAGAGAGCAGCATGGCTCACTGACCACTGAAGGGGTCAACAGTACAAACATGTTTCTATGAAAAGCTACAGAATTGGGGCTTTATGGAAGTACTTATTTTATTTTATTAAAAAGTCACTTTTCCTGGTCCTAGAATAAGTTTTATCAGGAAGACAGTTCAAATGGACTGAGGAGGGAAATGCCACTGCAAGCCTATGACGGGCATCATGGAGCAGACTGAAGGTGGTCTAGTTAGAGCTGGACATTAAGTTCTCCTATGACCTGCTGATGATCCACCCAAAACAAAATCAGTTCTTTTGTTTCTGAGCCATTTCTCAATCTGGCACTCTTGGCTTTGACCTTTTGGGCTCACCGTTCTCAGTGATGGACAGAAGGCACATGAGGCGAAGACTTTCTATAGGTGACACCTGGACAGGAAGGAAGGGCCAGGAGGATGGACATTTCAGGATGAGTGTTCTTCTCGTCCTTCTGTTCAGGCCACCCCACCTCTAAGCCCACCCGCAGCCTCCCAGCACATACGCTCACCTGACGGTCTATGTGTTCTTCAATGTAGCTGGTACTCTCCCGGATGTTGAAGCCCTCCAGCAGTGCTGTGAGAGGTCAGAAACAGCCCATCACTGGGGATCAGCTGGCTAAGATCTGCCTGTCTCCTTATCTTTCTCCATTCTTGGGTGGGGCTAAGGGACACCAGTATTCTACATAGCCAGCACTGGCAGCTGGAGAGAGCTAGGAAGCATCTTTTTGGGGGGCTGGGAGCCAGAGGGGTAGGAGCAGGAGAAGAACCTGGTGAGGCTCCTGCAGTTACCATGCTCAGTCTTGATTAGCTCCTGGAAGTCCTGCTTGGTCTTCTTCTTCATGATTGATTCACAGGCCCCAATGTCTGCAGAAAGGACAAAAACTGACTTTGCTGGTTCTAGAAGTATAATCTTTGACTGCCAGAACAAAAACTTCATAAAGGAAAATCCATAAGCACTTTTTCCTATTTGAAACCAAATGAGACTACCTGCCAAGAGCAGGTATCTTGGAGGAAGGTAATGGCCTTCAGCAGCATCCCCCTAGAGGACACACATCACCTTCCCTTACCCCCAGGCTAGCACCTACGGAGACTCAGCAGGCGATGCTCCTGTTTTAGTCCCTTGAGCTCTTGGGACACGAAGTTCTTCATCTGCTTTATGTCCATGCCTCTCCGGCGCTGTGGAGATGTCACCATAGGTCAGCACACCAAGAAACCTCCATTCTCCCTCAGCTGCTACCCATCCAGGAACAGACACAGGAGTCCTATCATAGGATTAGAAAGGGAACACTGAAGAAGCCCAACAGAGGAGCAAGCTTGGGGCCTTACATCATACTGGGCCTGCAAGTTCCGGGCCTTCTGGCTCAAGAAGCCAAAGACATTGGAGAAGTGCTCATTACGGATCTCACTGAACACCTGTGACAGAACAAGACAGGAACCATTTACAATGTCAGAACTGTACCAGGCTCCAGCCTGCCTCGTGCGTAAAATAGCAACACAGGAAGTGCTGCACTAGCCAAAGTATGACCAGAGTCGAGCTGGTGTTAGAAAGTGGGTATGAGGTTCATCTACTATGGTCTGGATCTACTCTTTGGGCTTTTTATTTCTGGATTTTGAGACAGAGTCATATGTAGCTGAGGCTGGCCTTGAACTCTTGTTTCATCTTCCAAAAGAGAATTACATGCAGGAGCCACCTGTAATGCCTGGTTTGGGTCTGATCCTAATTGATGGGGGAAACCTCCCAGGGATTTGGACCCCAGCCTGTGGTCCTGGGTAAGAACCATTATACCTGTACCCTCACCTTGTCATCAGCATTGAGCAGCACCTTCAGGCTCTTGTCAGAAGATGTGACTTCTGGGCCAAAGTCGACACTCCCTTTGAGGGCAGAGGGGACAGCTATCAGGAACTCCACTGAGGCCTTCTCCTACTCATTGCTGACCTCTGTTAACGGTCTCCTATCGTCCCCCATCTCCCCTATAAGTACTGCCCTACTAGGGAGTCACCAGAGGCTGGGGTCCACTTCGTCAAGATGCAGAGGATCACAGCACTCACCGCACTTGATTCGGAAGGTGTCATCCACCAAGCCCTCGTAAACCACCTGGGAGCAAAGTGCTGTCACAAAGTCCATGTCTGAAACCAAGACCCAGCTGTGAAGAGTCCCCAGATCCAGCTTTCTATTCAGTTTGCTCAATAGCAGCTCAAGAACTTCTCACAGGTGCCCATATTCACAACCAATAGGGAGATTCACAGCCTGAACTTTAGGACCCCAACCGTGCCAGCACAGTTTCCATATTCCTGCCGCCAGAGACGGGAGCGTGCTGGGCAACACTTACCTCTGTCTAGGAGAAAGATGTGTCCAATTTCTGGTCTTCGACCTTTGGTTTCACTGTCCTCCTCCTCCTCCAGTGTCCTCCACAGATCATATGACATCTACCAGAGCCCAAGACAACCTCAGCCCCGTACTTACAGAGGCCAACCTCCTCCATACTCTATCATGTCCCCGAGAAGGAGTTAACTGTGGGGAGTACGAGCCTACTCTCCCATTTGCTTCCATCCTCCCACACCACGGGGGGGGGGGGGGAGTTCTCCTGCCCCAAAGAAAGGGACTTAGGACTGTGGCCTAGAAGCTCTGGCTTATCTGTTGGCGTGCAGGCTTTCCTCTTAAGGAAACCAGCCTGGGGCGTAAAAGCAAGAGAATGAAGATTCCTATGCCACAGATATCCAGGGTAATCTTTGCTGGGTGAAGGAAACAGAAAATGGGCTTTAAGGACAAGAGCTGTGCTTGCACTCTTACCTTGGCACACCTGCCAATGCCATAGCAGTTAGGGAAGGGTCCATAGAGAGTACTGAGAAGGTGCAAGGCCTGAGCCACAGTGTTGATCCAACGCTGATCACCTTCCTGCAGTGGCCACATGAGCCACAAAGACCCAAGTCAACTCATCCACTACAGTGGAAAATGGCTAGCCCTAGATTCCCTGGAGTGGGATGGCAGTGTCTGGGGAATGCTGAGTTCATTTTATGGACCCCTGTGAGAGTAACCCTGACAGTCAACCCTATGGAGTGGAAAGCACCAGGAGAGCAGTAACACTAACCTGGCTGTACCTGTGAGGGTGCCTCCACAGTAACACTACCATCTAGGTGTACCTGTGAGGGTGTCTCCACAGTAACGCTACCATCTAGGTGTACCTGTGAGGGTGTCTCCACAGTAACACTACCATCTAGGTGTACCTGTGAGGGTGTCTCCACAGTAACGCTACCATCTAGGTGTACCTGTGAGGGTGTCTCCACAGTAACGCTACCATCTAGGTGTACCTGTGAGGGTGTCTCCACAGTAAAGCTAACCCTGGCTGTACCTGTGAGGGTGTCTCCAGAGAGGACTGACTGCAGGGTAAGACTGGCTGAGGGGGAACAACCATCCATGACCAAGTAAGTCCCCAGGCAGGATAAGGGGAACAGAAGGAGAATGGCTGCTAGTGCAGGTTCTCTCTCTGTGGCCATCTTGACTTGTTCTGCTGTGCCCTCTCAGAAACCATTGACTGAAATCCCTGACACATCATGAGTGAAAGCAATAAATCCTTCTTCCAGTAAGAGGCTTTCTCAGGTGTCTGACCACAGCAATAGCTAACAGAGTCCTGACAGACGTTCTATCCAGAACAACCTGCAGTCTTCAACTGTGAAATCACTGTCACGCATGATATGTTATATGGGTTGGAAAAAGATATCAATATTTCTAGTCCACTGGACCCCATAAATCTCAGTACCAAGATTCAAAGGCCCTGCATTACCAGGAAGTAATCCCTGAAAAATTCTGGCAGCTCCATGCTCAGCAGATCCACATCCAGAGGCAGCAGGGAGAAGGCCCACTCGTCACAGCTCACATCTGTGGGGACAGAGAACATGGGCTTTCAGGCAGACGGTACTTGGCTCCATGCTAAATGAAGGTCTGCTATAGCCATGCAACAAATATTTGAGTGCCTGCTATATGTTAATTATTACAGTTAGTCCTGGAGACTCAGAGTAAGAAACAGTCTGTTTTTAAGGAGTGTCTAATGCTGTCATAGAAGGAGATGTGTACATAGCAGCTCACAATGCAATGTCGCAAGTGGTGGTTTTGGTGGTTCTAGGGGGTCAAGAACAAGTGTTAAGAAAACACATATCTGCATCTATGATTCAGCAGCTAATACTGAAATGCGTCTACATGGAGGACGATATTAAGCACTGGGGAGACAGTGAACAAATGGGCTCCCTCCTAATCCTGTGGAATGGACAAATGCAGCAGACAAATTATGATACAATATTTATTACAGTTGTAGTCCCCAAAAAGGGCTTGTGGTGTAGAATACATGCTTTACACATATGAGCCCCTGGGTTCTAGTCCTATCACAAAACAAATCAGGAAAACTATAAGCACAAATATTTCAGGGACTAAGCACAACTAAGGGTAAAGGAAGGACTTCCTGGCTAGAGTGAGTGCAAAGGCAGCACAAGTAACTCAGCGAAACTTTGACTCAATAAAAGAAAGTAAAAGAGACCAGCTGTGATGGAGCACACCCTTCATCCCAGTGCTTGGGAGGCAGAGGCAAGCAGATCTGAGTTCAAGGCCAGCTAGTGATACATAGAGAGACACTTGTCACCAAAGAAATAAAAAGTAAAAAAGGAGCCGCAATATAGCTCAGTGGTAGAGCATTTGCCTAGCATATGCAAGGCCCTTTATACAATACCCAGTACTTCAAATAATAAATAAAGCCAAGTCTGGTGTCACAGGCTTGTAAGACAAGCTATACAGGAAAGTGGGGCAAGATTACAAGCTCAAGGACTGCCTGTAAAGCAGGTAGCATAGTAGAGTTTAGCCTGAGACTCTACTAGGTTGTGCTTATCTACAGCTCCCCTGGCCTTTATAATAATGCACTCTGCCATTTAGTTCCTTAGCTTGCACGTCCTATTCACACACACTCCTCTCCAAACAACGGACCCTCAGAACACAGCAACCTCAGAACCCCCTCGAACTTCCACCTGCACTGGACTATACCTACTACCATCTCTGAACAATATTAGAGGTTTCTCCACCCCTAGTAACAATCTGTACCAGGTACAAAGACGGGCTTTATAGAAAGGCTTATCTGGCCCAAACTGCATCCTCGAGTGACCTCTTAGAAAAACTCTCCTCTGGGGCTGGAGAGATGGCTCTGAGGTTAAGAGCACACTGGTCCTGAGTTCAATTCCCAGCAACCACATGGTAGCTTGCAGCCATCTGTAATGAGATCTGGTGCCCTCTTCTGGCCAGCAAGCATACAGACAGACAGAACACTGTACACATAATAAAATAAAATAAATCTTTTAAAAAAAAAAAAAGAAAAACTCTCCTCTTTGCCATTTATGCTTATGTGTAATTAGGAATGTATAAGACTAAAATTAGAAGAGATATGGGCAATAGAAAAGATAAATATATGACTTAATGTATCAGTCAAAATGAAAAATCACCCAAACTATGTCTCTCTGTTACCAGTCCTTCCTTCCTTAGACCCCATAAAAAGAGATGACAGGCCAGGTGCAGTGGTGCACCTTTAATCCCAGCACTTTGGAGGCAGAGGTAGGAGGATCTGTGAGTCTGAGGCCATGGCATACATAGTGAGTTCTAGGAGAGCTAGGACTATACAGAGCCCCTGCCTCAAACACAGAAAGGGGGTGCTCATCAGCCTGGCGACCTTGAGCACTCTCACTTGGTAGCTGGCTGACAATCTTGATGTGTACCCCTTTATAATCTGTACTATCACTGAACTCCAAACTAAGTTTCCTGGCTTCTTTTGCAGATATATGTCAGCCCTTATTTTCAATCCTTTGGCTAAGAGGCCAAGAAAACGTGGGAATACCCTGCCCAGACCCACCAGTAATACCTGATCTACAGAAGGAAATACCTCCCCAAAGAAGTAACAGTAGAAACTGAGGAAGACTGGGTGAGGAAAATTCTCAGGGTAGAGCACAATCTAAGCAAGAGGCAAAGCAAGCGAAAAGTCCCGGTGATTAGAAGTAACAAGTTAAAGAGCCGCACGTGAGGCTGAAGGCAGAGGAGGGAGACTGACTGTGGAGACACAGCAGGCCATGCTGAGGAGTCTGGGGCCACCTGTGTCTGGTGGCCATCTTAGAAGCAGCAGCTGGGCATTCTTTCCTCTAGCCCCAGCCTCCCATGCTGTTCTCGTCTGGGTCCTAGTCCCAGTCTCATTCCCAGGAACTTATCACTAGAGCAACGGGAGTAAGACCCAGAGAAGGAGCTGGTAAGTGGAAACAGGAGTTATTTCTTTCTTCGTGTGTTCTCTCTGCCTTCACTCACATTCAGTTCCTCTCACCTCCATAGATTCCCTCTTCCTCAAGCACCATCTCACATGCATAAAACTGAAAGAGAAAAGTCAATTAGCCGATGAGGAAAAGTGATTAGTAACAACTTTATTCTGCCCCCCCCTTTTCTGATGCTAGATGTGATGGTTATACCAATTGTCAACCTGACAGGATTGAGAGGCATCCAAAGATTGGTAAAGCACTCTGCTAGGTGTGTCTGTGAGGGGGTCTCCAGAGGAGGCTAGATCTTGATCTGACCTAACCTAGATCTGACCTCATCAAGGACTTAATTCAGCAATGGATCCAAAATTTAAATAGACTAACAGACTGGGTGCAACTGTAGAGGGTGGGGCCTAGTTAGAGGAAGTAGGTGGCTAGGATCTGTTCTTGAAGTGGATTGCGGAACCCTGTTCACTTCTGGTCTCTCTGCTTTCTGGATGCCATGTGGTAAACAGCTTTAAAGCAACAGAAACAGAGCTAGTGTGATTAAAGGGTACGCCTTAAACCCCAGCACTCCAGAGGCACAGGTAGGCAAATCTCTGCATTCAAGGCCAGCCTGGTCTACAGGGCAAGTTCCAGGCCAGCCAAGATACACAGAGAAACCCTGTCTCAAACAAACAAACAACACCTATAGAGCTGGTTAACTATTGACTGAAAACTCTAAAAATCCAGAGCCAAAATAAATCTTCCTTTAAGCTTCCTTGCAGACTTACCTGTCGCAATGATGAAAACCTGAATAGCATACTGTGAAATCAAAGCCAGGCCTCAGTGGACAGTGGGGGCACCTGTAATCCAGCACTCATGGAGAGTGGGCGCACACCTGTAATCCAGCAATCATGGAGAGTGGGCGCACACCTGTAATCCAGCAATCATGGAGAGTGGGGGCACACCTGTAATCCAGCACTCATGGAGAGTGGGCGCACACCTGTAATCCAGCACTCATGGAGAGTGGGCGCACACCTGTAATCCAGCACTCATGGAGAGTGGGCGCACACCTGTAATCCAGCATTCAGGAGGCTGAGGTAGGAAGACTTAGAGTGCAAGGCAGCTTGTGAGGAATAGTAAGTTCTAAGCCATCCTAGGCTAATTAGTGACATTCTGTCTCAAAAACAAATAGGGCCAGTGAGATGGCTCAGCAAGATTGATCCCTGGGCCCACAGTGGAAGAAGAGAACTGTCTCCCAAAAGTTGCCTCTGATCTCTACTCAAGTACCATGGCACCTGCTATCCCCATGTGCATGAGTGAGGTACACACACAGAATAAATAAATAATTTTTTAAAACAACTGGGGCCTCACACAAGCTAGGAAACACTCCACCAGCAAGCTACACCCTTGGCCCTGTTCTTTCCATTTCTCTGGAGTTCCTCTACAGTAGGTGCCATGTTTGAATACGGTATGAGTACATCCTCTGAGCACCCTTGTTGAATTAATCTCTGTGAGATATTAAGAAAGTACAAAATTGGGGCCGGGCGGTGGTGGCGCACGCCTTTAATCCCAGCACTCGGGAGGCAGAGGCAGGCGGATCTCTGTGAGTTTGAGGCTAGCCTGGTCTATGAGAGTTAGTTCCAGGACAGGCTTCAAAACTACAGAGAAACCCTGTCTCGAAAAACAAAACAAAAAAACAAAAACAAAAAAAGAAAGTACAAAATTGATCGAATCATGGTATTCAGAGGAAAGTCTTTAGACTTCACTAGCATTAAATAAGGTCATCAGTGTGCAGGCTCCATGACTGAATACTGGTGACTTTACAAAAGGAGGCAGAGATCAGGGCACACCCATGTGCTCTGTCTGTCTACACATGATGGTCTGCATTACCACAGGACTCTGCCATCACCAGACATGCCCCTTCAACCCTAAGCCTACAGAGCCATTACAGTCTCAGGTGGTTCATGATAGTAATAGAAATAACCTGAGACAGTCAATGGTGAGGACATTAATCACAGACTCCACAAACTTATCAACTTAGAATGGACCACTAAGGGCAGGAGAGATGGCTCAGAGGTCCTGAATCCAATTCCCAGCAATCACATGGTGGTTAGCAACCATTTTTAAAGAGATCTAGTGCCCTCTTCTGGTGTGCAGGCATACATGTAGGCAGAACACTGTATACATAATAAATAAATCTTTTTTTTTCTTAAAGAAATAAATCTTAAAAATACAGACCACTAGACCCATCCAGTTCCAAATTTTATTTCTCTTTCATCAGCTTTACTTATGTATAATGCTTTTTCATCTCCCTTAGAAACTGGGAAACCTTCTAAAGGAGTAGGCATCTGGCAGTCTTTGAGGGAAGAGCGGGGCTGGAACAACTAGGAAGAATGGCATGCAAGTGTTCCAGGAATCACAGAGGAGAGAGGGGGTGGAGTAGGGAGTCCTGTTTAGGACACACATGAGTCCTCTGGACACACTGAGATGTTGAGATCTGGCCCTGAAGTCAATGACATATATACTGTATTTAAATGGTTTGTTTGAGGTGGACATGATGAGGTAAGCCTGTAATCTCAGCATTTTGGACAGGAATCATAAATTCAAGGTAAGCCTAGGCTATACAGTAAGAGTCTATCCCCAAAAATGTCAAGCTTTATCCAAGAAAAAAAAAATAATAGGGCTGGAGAGATGGCTCAGTGGTTAAGAGCATTGCCTGCTCTTCCAAAGGTCCTGAGTTCAATTCCCGGCAACCACATGGTGGCTCACAACCATCTGTAATGAGATCTGGTGCCCTCTTCTGGTCTGCAGACATACACACAGACAGAATACTGTATACATAATAAATAAATATTTAAAAAAATAATAAAGAGGAGTCAGGGATAGTAATGCACACCTGTAATCCCAGCACACCAGACTCGGAAGAGGGAGAAGGATCAGGATCCCAAGGCTAACCTGAATTACAGAATAAAAAAATGTGTGTGTGTGTGTGTGTGTTACATGAAGAGGGTAAAGGATAAGATTCCAGGGAAAACCAAAACAAAAGTGGTACAGAGAACAGAACCAGGGAGAAAACACTGAGAAAGAACAGGACAGTAGCAGAAAACCAGCGCCTGCACCACTACTATACAGGAGTGTGTGTTGGCAGGGACACACAACCAGCGCCTGCACCACTACTATACAGGAGTGTGTGTTGGCAGGGACACACAACCAGCGCCTGCACCACTACTATACAGGAGTGTGTGTTGGCAGGGACACACAACCAGCGCCTGCACCACTACTATACAGGAGTGTGTGTTGGCAGGGACACACAACAGGAGCTTTCACAAACATAAAAAGCTATTCAAAACTACTTAGGACTGGGGGTATAGTTGAGTGGTGGAGTGATTACCTAATATACCCAAGACCTTGATTAGATCCCCTAGTACCCTACACCATCCCTGCCCCAACTCCCATAAAGAGAGAGAGAATACAAAGGAAGTTATATGGAGTCACTTCTTTTTTGGTTGTTGTGTTCAAGACAGGGTCTCTCTGTGTAGCTCTGACTGTCCTGGAACTCACTCTGTAGATCAGGCTGGCCTTGAACTCACAGAGATCCTCTGGCCTCTGCCTCCCAGTACTGGGATTAAAGGCGTGCACCACCACCACCTGGCCAGAAGTCACTTCTTAAAACTCCCAATTCCACAATGCTTTCTTTGGGGGTTTGATGACAGACCTTTCATTTAGTAATCACAGATACGTAAGGAGAAGACAGCATGCCACTGGTCACTTATCCCAGTTCTGTTGCATAATAGTTTCCACTGACATTGAAACTCAGGCCTCCATGGAAGCTCTTTAAAACATCAAGTAAACAAAAAACAGCTTCAGGAAGTCCCCGAAACTGACAAGATTCAATAAGCCCCTCCCTCCCAAGAGTATATATGCAATAAAGACTACCTTGAGTCAATCTTAGCCAAGCCCAGCTTCTTGGAAGAAACAGAGACCAATTGAGCCACTTGAAATCAACACTTTCCAGCCTGTTGTGCTGCTTACAGACTGTAGTACACTCCAGGTTTTTAGCTTTTGTGACTGGCACTCATACTAGGGATGAGCTTTGGTAACATGCACCTTTTTGAGTCATTTCTGTTCCTGTAAGTAATCACTCCCATATCCCTGTAAATAACCCCAATAAAACTCATTGGTTCACCAAGGTGGACTTTGGTCTGTCCTCAGTTCCCTGTCTGGGGTGAGTAGATGTTTGTTCATATCTCTCTAACAAGCAATCCTCCTGGTTCACTCTCACAGCCCCCTCTTCTAGGACCCAAACTCACCTTCTGAGGAGTTAAGATGACTTTATATTTTCTAATTCGACCCGCCAGTTTGTCAGCATTCACAAGATCTACAAAGAGAAAGAGTGCAGCCCAGCAAGCCATGGGCCATCTGTTAGACAGGAAACAAGGAGGCAGACTTCCTCCCCTTCCTGAAACCCCCTTCCTGCCCTTCCCCGCCAAGATCTTGTTTTGTAGAACAGGCTAGCCTCAACTTGGGTTCTTTCTACCTTGGTCTCTCAAGTGCAGGGATACTAAATGGGCACCACTACGTCCAGTAGGCCTTTCCTTACTGAAGGGTCCTATGGCCAAGGCCCTTCTACCTTGCCCACCTTCCCCGCTCTTAGCTCTGCAGAGAGAACCACGGCTCACTCACTGGCGATGTAGCGCATGTTCTTGATGCGGGGTCTGACCAAGAAGCACAGTCTATGGATGAGAAAGAAACGGGAAATTAGGAGAAATCATGAAGACGGTGATAGGGTCTAAGAAGAAATTAAAATGGAAACAAGTCTTTAATCATTTGCCTTTCTTTGACCAGGCCTACAGATATCTGAGCTAACCATGTGCCACCCGCAGAAGCCATTTCTCATTACCATGGGTACAGTGTGATGATATGAGTGCCTTATTGGCTCTATGGTAGACCCAGGAGTTCCTGTTCTTAAATAGCTGGTGATCCAATGGGTCAAAATTGCATGTATGTATGTATGTGTGTGTGTGTGTGTGTGTGTGTGTGTGTGTGTGTGTGTGTGTGTGTATATCCAACCAAGTACTAAAAATAATAAGAACTGGAATGTGTGCATGTGCTTTCCACGTATCTAGAAATTTTTCCTCTAAGGAACAGTTTACACTGCTCAAGTTTGGGAAATATTTAAAACAAATCAAAGGGCTGGGGATCCAGTGCAATGGTAAAGCACTTGCTCAAAGTCCTGGTTTGATCTCTATCACAACATACTGTGACTGCATGACATATAGACAGGACAATACAAAATACCCTGGAAATCTAGAGACAAAATTAACCTGGCCTGGAAGGGAGCTTCATGGAAGAGTAGGGCCAGGCTGAGGACCTGGCGGTCTCTATAGGATAAAGGACCGGAGTGAGTGGAGTGGCAAACTCTGGGATGTGGGTGGAAGCACATGTCAACAGAGGCTTGAGGACATACGAGGAACAAGACTAGATGGGGAGCATCAAGGCCTTGGAAGTTAGGATGCTCAACTGGACTATATCCAACAATAATGTAAAGTCTTGGCAGTTTTTCCTTGTAACATTTATTTATGTGTGTGTGTGTGTGTGTGTGTGTGTGTGTGTGTGTGTGTGTGTGTGTGTAAGTCAGAAGACAACTTGTGAGAATAGGTTCTCTTCTTCCACCATGTGGGTGAAACTCAGGTTGTCTGTCAGGCAGGGTGGGAAGTATCTTTACATACTAAGCCACTCATTGACCCCAGAGGCTCTATCTATTCTATCTATCTATCTATCTATCTATCTATCTATCTATCTATCTATCTATCTATTTATTTATCTGTTTATCATTGTTGTGTATGTGTGAGTGCAGGGACTCAGGTAGCAGTCAGAGGACAACTCTGCACAGTAGATTATCTTCTCCTACCCTACCATGGGCCCCAGAGGTTGAACTCAGATCCCTGAACCTGCACAGCAAGCATGTGCTTCACCCACTTCCTGAAGCTGAGCCATCTTCCAGCTACCCCTGGAGGTGTTACAGTAGAGTAACAATTTTTGGACGAGGAATGACTCTAGTTGTAGATAATAACATGGAGGAGAGGGGGGAGAGGGCGGAGGGAGAAACTGCAGAAAGGAAGACTAGCAATCTGCACAGGATGTTCCCAACATGCAGGGAACAGGTCCTGTGGCTGCATATCTCAGGCAAGGACAAAGCAGGGCAAATACACCCCTGGGAATCTCCCAGACACTCACTGTTCATTGGAGCTGAGGACAGGCTTGTTCTCCACCTTGTACAGCTTGTCTACTTCATGTTGCTACAGTGAGGATCCAACAAGAGAACAGAAAGAATTGGAAAAACCCAAACATGACACAAAGACAGGCAACATATGAATGTTTAATCCCAGAAGTCAATCTGCTCCACTGATAACCATCCCATTCTTCCTTACTGTCAATGGAAAAACCAAATGCAAAACTAAACCCAAGCATCATCATCAGTGCCCTGTTGACCTGGCCAGGTGAGCTCACTTCCTGTCAAGGGCATGACCTTTAGGAACTGGTTATGCTCATCAACAGAAAAAATACGTAAAGAGGAAAAGAGGGCAGGAATTTCTCCGAGAAAAGGGCTGGTACCTTCAGGATGGAGACATTAGCAATTCGATCCAAAGGGCTCATGAGATCTGCCTCAATGAACAAATCCTTCTTTCCAGGAAGCTGAAGGAGAGAAAGTATGACTGATCACTCATAGGTCACAGGAGCTCTCTTCAACTGGGACTTTGTCTAAGCACTCACTTAACAAAAACCTGAGTTGAAGGGGCATTAGAGATCCAGCTGAGCACCTTAGCTGTCTCTATTCACCACTGATGCTTCTTCACATATAAAACTATCTCACTTTCTCATCTCGTCACTATTGTGACTCTGGTCACTGTCTCTCTTCCCCACAACCTCTTCTACTCTGCCTCATTCCCTAGCAAAGACAAACTCAACAAAAGCCCATCTTGTATCCTGCAAACCCTTTAACTAACTGCTAAATATTCAAGTGGCATTTTTCTTTTAGTTACAAAAATGCCACACTTAACACAGAACTTAGAAAATCAGGGCAGGGTTGGATGTGTGACTCAGTGATACAATATGTGTGTTATGTGCATGAGGTGCAATCGCCATTGCTGAAAAAAAGAAAACCCCAGACAGTACTCACATATCCACCTTCCTACACCTACTGCGTGATACCCGCCAGGGATTCCAGCACCAACACTCTGGATGCTGCTCTCTCATGTGGACAGGAGGAGGTCACAATCAGTGACAAGAAGGGATAAGTCATTGGAAGGTTTCTTCCGACTAAGCCTGAAGCGTTGATAGTGACATTTACAGAACAATGGAGCAGGGACCAGGGAGACAAGGGTAGGTGCAGAGAGGAAGGCTGAGCAAGCAATTCAGACGGTTGGTGCATATGGTATGGGAATGGCAGGTCCCAGCTGGAGATGTCTAACAATGCCTGGACACGTTCTGGGTTATCTGGAAGAGGGTGGGGGGCATCTAGTGCAAAAAGGTTAGGAACGCTGCTACGCCACCCAGTATACACAACCCTACAACATGGGGTTAGTACACTCATGATGCCTGCACTACCAAGAATTTATAATGCCGACACAGAAGTAATGGTGGGAAATGGTTTGAAATAGTTGGTTAGAACTGGGCATCAGGGCTCCAGTGCCAGTAGGTAGGGAATTTGGACTTGATCCTTAAAGAAACAAGTCTACAAAAGAAAACGTTTGTATACCAAAGCACAAATCAGCCAGAAATTTTAGATGGCATGTGCAACTATGAAAAAAAAGTTGAAGAGATGAGGAACTGGAGTTAGGGGCTCATCTCGAAAGTTAATGGAACAGACCAAGAAGCCAAGCATGTAGCAATGAGGACATGCTTCAGGCTGGAGGTAGTATGACCTCAATAGATGAAGACAAACATGAGATGTTGTTGGGTATGTGCGTGCATGATGTGTGTATGTGAATGTGTGTGCCATGTTATATGTAGTGTAGAAGTCAAAGGACAATATGTGGATTCCGGGAATCAAACTCAGGTTAGCGGGCTTGCACACACAAGTGCCTTTACCTACTGTATCCTCTCACTGCCCCACAAGAAATAGTTTTCAAGCAGGGTGGAGGTGGTGGCGGCGATGGTGTTGGTGGCAGCAGTAGCCGGTAGCACCCACCTTTAATCCCAGCACTTGGAAGGCAGACAAGTGGATCTCGGCAGTTCAAGGCCAGGCTGGTCTACAGAGAGAGTTCCAGGACAGCCAGGTCTACACAGAGAAACCCAGTTTCAGGAAAACAAAACAAGAAAAAATAGTTTCCATGTTTGAAGGACATCAGCAGTGTTAACCCTGCATATGCTGGCGTGATAGGAGTAGAAGTGGTTTTGTTGTTGTTGGTTGGTTGGTTGGTCTGATTTTCTGAGACAGGGTTTCTTCATGTAGCTTTGCAGCCTGTCTAGGAACTTGCTCTATAGACCAGACTGGCCTTGAACGCACAGAGATCCGTCTGTCTCTGTCTCTCAAGTGCTGGGATTAAAGGCGTGCACCACCACTGCCGGCTAGAAGTGTTCTGTTTCAATACTTTCCTTTGTCTCCTACATTTTCTATATTGTACAAGGGTTGCTTTTAAGGCCATACGAAGAGGAAGCATTCACAGCACTCAATCCCAGGTAAGCGTAAGGGAAACGACAGCCACGGATGATTTAGTATACCAAGCCTGAATAACTGTGTTCATTAAAAAAGACATAAGTCAGGCTAAGGAAATGGCTCTGTAAGTGAGGAAGCCATGTAAATGTCAGGTGGGTGGGGCCGCTTGTAATTCCAGCACTCTCTAGGCAGAGAGCAGACCTCTAGAGCAAGCCTCCTAGCTAGACTAGCCTGCCTCAGCAAGTTCTGGTTCAACCAAGAAAATCTGCCTCAATGAATAAGGTGAGCAGTGACTCAGAAAGACTACCAATGTCAACAACCTTGGGCACTCCACACGTGGACATATGTGTCTGTGCCCATATACATGCAAACACGCAGTCATACATCACACACACACACACCCCCAGAAATTAGTACAAGGAAGGAATTACTGCCCAGAGATTCCCTATGACCTTGAGTTACCCATGGTGCCTTTTCCTCAAAACACTCCACTAAGTTTCTATCCCTGGTCTCACCTACTCTCCAGCACTTTTCTCTTCTTCACATACCTGCTGAGACACGCTTATGTGCAAATCTCTATTCCAGCATTGTGGGACACACAAAGGAGAAATCCCCTGAGGTTCACCCGTATTCTAAGTTTCATCCCAGGCCACTAGTCAGCTGCTCCTTTCCTCCTTCTCTTCTCTCTCTCTCTCTCTCTCCCCCTCTACCCCCTTTCTAGGGTTATGGTTGGGCCCAGGGTTCCAAAGGAGGACAGCTATACACTGAGGCCCATCCACAGCCATCACTACTAGAGCCTAACCTCACTTAAGCTCTAAATCAATCTACTTCTGCCACCTAGCTCTTCCTCTAGAGGTGCGTGCACACGTGTGTGCATGCGAGTGTGTGTGTATGTACCCATATGTACATGTGTGTGCATCTTTGTGTCTACACATACTACACTTGCATGTGTGTGCTTTTCATTTTTGCTCAGTGTTGACACAAAACATTCATTACGCACATGCTCTGTGGCTGTCTCTAAGCTAGGTACTCATACTCAATGTTGGGTATATAGTGCAGAACAGAGCCAATTCCTAAACCTGAGACCCCTCCAAGCCAATGAAGAATGCAGACAATAAGCCAACTACTGCAACGACAGTAGCATCCCTTGTTTCCTGATAACGCAGATTAAAGGGGCATGTACATTTTTCTCCTCCCTCAACATTTACAACTAATCAACAGCTTTGAATTTTCTTCCCCTGTAATTTATAAATTTATCACAAGTCAGGTGTGCTGGCAAATTCCTGTAAGGCCAGCGTTTGGTAGGCTGTGTTAGAGGGGCTGCAGGAGGCCAGCCTGGAATACAGTCAGACCCAAAGAAACAAAGCCGAAAAACAAAACCCCACCACTTCCCCTCACATCTACTGCCACTGACTTCTTTGTGGGCTTTTGTTACTTCAGTTTAATCAGGGCTCTCCTAACTGGCCTTATTGTCCACTTGCTCCCCTTTACAAAGCACTATTGCAAACAGCAGGTATTGCTGCCTGCTGCAAACGTGTGCGGGTCTTCAGCCTGCTGGGTGTAATTTTGTTTGCTTGTTTGCTTTTCGAGGCAGGGTTTCTCTCTGTGTAGCCCTGTCTGTCCTGGAACTCACCCTGTAGACCATGGTGCCTTCCGAGATCTACATCCCTCTGCCTGGGAATGAATGAACTACTGGAACTAAAGGCGTGCATAACCACGCCTGGCCGTCTAGCTTTTAGATGGGGCACAGTGGGTAAAACCTAGGACTGTGCACAGGCAATTGTTTAACCACTGCACCATATTCCCAACCCCTACAATGTAACTTCTGACCGCTCTCCTCCACTCATGCTTAGTCCTTCCCTGTTTCTCTTTGCCTCTAGCAGTCGGACAGCCTGAATGGAACACACGCTCTTCCTACTCAAAAGAAAGTATGTTTATTCTTCAAACTCCAGATCCCAGGAAACCCCTAGATCACCCCAGCTGCTGGTTTTTTATTCTGAACTCCTCGGGAAGCCTAGCATTGACTTAAAACCCGATACCTGAGGTGTCATTGTTTCATAGGGCACCTACTAGAATGTAACTAGTGGCAAAGGTATTTCAACTCTATTTCCATCTCCAGTGATGCCTGGCACAAGGGAGTCTTCCTCCTGCACGGATGCTGACAATTTCCACTTATTTATCTACCGAATACTCTTTGGTTTTTCCCGTCGAATGCCCCATTCTGGACCTGCCGAGGACGCTCCAAGGAAAATACCAAGAGACACAACGAGGAAGAAGTCACATTGAGGGCCACACTGTTGACGCAGGAAAGGAGCCAGGCGTGGCCGGCACTGACCTGCTCCAGCAGATAGATGAGCTGGTCTCGAGCCAGCCTCTTGAGCATAGAGAAGTCAGGAAGCTCGGGGGCGTCCAGTCGATGGGGGAAAGCCATGGGAGCGGTCACCTGGGCCACCGTGTAGAGCAGAAGGATGGCCTGTTCTGAAGGGGCCGGCGACAGCCCAGGGTTAGCGCCGGTAGATATCTTGCACGCCTGGGCTCGGGGACCCAGGACCCCCGAGGGGCCCTCGCTCCTCGGCCGCACTAGCGGGATGAATGACTACCTCCCTGCCAGACGTCAGGGGACTCTTCCTGGGAGACCTGCAGCCACGGGGCCCCGTCCAAGCGCACTCTGCCTGTCAGTAGGATTCCCAACCGCACGAGCGCGCCGGGAGAACCCCGCCTCCAAGCCAGGGAAAAGCGACTTCCTAGACCTCCCGGAAGTCCGGTTCTCCCTGTCGGCGCTCAGAGCACTGGGAGAGGACGGCGTACGGAAAGGGACATTTCAAAACAGGAGGCGACGCGTTAGGGTTTTTTTACGGGTATACTTTTATTTATGTGCGTGCCTGCGTGAATGTATGCCATGTGTGTGCGGGTGCCTGCAAAAACTAGACGAGCGTTCCATGCTTCCTGAAGCTGCCGCTCCAAGTTGCCAGACGCAAGTGCTGGGAACGCTCTTGCCCTCTTAGGAGCTTTCCAACCCCATTTGTGACCAGAGAGTTTTTTCTTGGATAAAGAGATTATGCCTTGTTAATTGCTTATTCGTCAAACTCCAGATCCCAGGAAAGGGATACATCTTAAGAATACAACAGACTAGACTGTAGTTCCGTTGAAGTAGAGATTGAACCCTTCCTGTATTTTAAGTTTCAGTAAAGTGGGCGAAACCTAATCTGCAGAGTACGGACTGCTGGAGTCTCAACTGTCAATCTAGCCTCTGACTATGCAGACCTTGGCTTCCTGGTGGTGGAAGGTATATGTGAGTTTGAGCACTGTGAAAAGGAATGAATATGTTGGACTATGAAAGTTAAGGCTTGGGCTGGAGAGATGGCTCAGTGGTTAAGAGCATTGACTGCTCTTTCAGAGGACCCGGGTTCAATTCCCAGCACCCACATGGCAGCTCACAACTGTCTGAAAATTCAGTTTCGGGGAATCTGACACCTTCACACCAATGCACATAAAATAAAAAGTTAAATAAACCATAAAAATATGAAAGTTAAGACTTGCCGGCTGTGACCTTTGGATTTCAAGTTTTAATTTGCTAATGGCCATTATGGGAAAAATAAACTTGTGGCACAATTTACACATGCTACAAATGAATAAAGAGGCAAAACATAAAGGTTTTGTTTTTGAGACAAGGTCTCTGCTTTGGGATAATCCTCCCTGCTGTGAAGATGTATTCCTCTCATTTGGTTAGTAAAGAAGCTGTTTTGGCCTATAGCAAGGCAGAATAAGGCCAGGCGGGAAAGACCAATTGAAAATACAGAGAGGAGAAGGGCGGAGACCAGGGATTCAAGTCAGCCGGCGGGGAAACAATATATGCTAGAGAACAAGTCAAGAAGCCACGTGGCAAAATGTAGATTAATTTTAAAAAAGGGTTAATTTAAGTTGTAAGAGCTAGTTAATAAGCCTGAGCTATAGACCAAACATTCTGTAATTAATATAAGCTTTTTATGTGATTATTCGGGACCTGGTGGACAGGACAAAAGCTCCGCCTGTTTATAGGTCTCAACCATGCTGTTGCAGATAGGAATTGACTGAGAAAATATATAAATAGGAAAGTATGGGGAAATGGATAATGTCTAAGACTTTGGGCTTTTTTTCTTTAAACAAACAGGCAGTCTGGCGGGTGTCTGTAAATCCCAGCCCTTGGGTGGAGACAGGATCAGTTCAAGGCTATTCTGGACGATATGAGACTCTGTCTCTGAGAAGGAAAGGAGGGAGAAGAGGGTTGAGGTGAGCCGGGAACAGCTCAGTGAATAAAGGGTGATGACTAGAGTTTGGATCCCCAACACCCACAAAAATGTGGAGTGGTTGTGGCATCCCCTTAGTAACCTCAGCACTCCAGAGTCAGAGGCTGGGGCTCCCTCAGGCAAGCTGTCTAGCTAGCCTAACCTAATTGCCTAGTTTGGAGTTCAGCAAAAGACCCTGCCTCAAAATATAAACTGGAGAACTAGCAAGGACTCAACCTCAACCTCTGGAGTCCTCCCACCTCCCAAACCCTGACTCCCTCAGAGCAGAAGCACATCTGGGACAATGGCCTCGCTTCTCAAAATAAATGGTGGGGGGAAGAAGCGAAAGGTGGGACTATTCTGGAATAAAAGGTTTAAGGTTTAAGAAATATATTATGAAGGCCAGGCATGGTGGCCCATGGTTTTAACCCCAGTACTGGGAGGCAGAGACAGGGTCTTCTGTGAGTTCAAGACCAGCCTCATCTACATAGTTCCAGTACAGCTGGTGCTACAGAGACCTTATCTCTAAATAAATAGAAAGTTAGTCAGCTGCAAAAAGGGGCACAGTCTCAAGCCACTTACTAAAAGGTTTTGTCTTCTAAACCAATAGGATGAATTTGAAAGGAGGGCTATGCTAGACTGTGAGTCCCAAACTGCCTATGGGGAATAAAGGACAGGACTTCTCACGGTTAGTTTAAAAACTACCATCTTGCACCAAATCAGCATTCCAGCTCCCTTTGCCTGTTCTCTGCTGGCATCCGTTTCTGCAGAATGGTTTACTAAGTTTCTTTTTTTCCTAGTCACTTGAATTTGTTATCTCATTCCCCAGAAAGGGTTAAAAGACTTCAGGAACATAACAAAATGTACTGTTAATTGATGAATCCTATTTGGAAAACAAACCAACTGGGAAAGCCGCTTATAAAACAGACTGGGTGGTTTGATCTCCAGCACCATTAAAATAAATGAATTTAAATAAAGTTTTAAAAAATAAGTATTAAAAAAAGGCCTGAGCTCATACAGTGCTTCAGTTCATTTATGTTGACCTCTGCCCGACCTCACTGCATCTTCCCTAGGTTGACGTCTGCTACACTGAGGGACAGAAGTGCCCTGAGATGCCTTCTCGCCCCTTGTCTCGTAAAGCAGCGCAGTGTGCCCCTGTGGTGCAGCCGGACCCATCTGCTGCGGTCTGCCATCCCAAGGTCTCCAGGCACGCACTCCTCTGGAGCTGCTTTCCTCCCACTCAAGTGAAACGTGAAACATGTTCCTTCTCCCACCACCCATGGCGACTGAGTTCCTAGTGCAGGTCTGCCTCCTTCAGTGTCATGCTCTTCATTTTGTCATCAGAGGGTGGCCTCAAAACAGGGACCCGGTGGATACAGGACTGGAATCGTATTCAACCCCACATTCCAGTCTTCCAGCCTAGGCTGTTTCCAAACACTCATGAGACAACAGGACACCGCAGGAAAGGTCGTTTTGGAAGTTTATGTCCCTTGGCTGAGATCTGGGTAAGCGAGATGGCAAACCTAAAAGGTGGTGCTTAGAGCCATAAAAGATTCACTGATTGTTAGGAAGTCCTTCAGCCATCTCCTCACTTAACCAATACAGTAGTTAGGAGCTTAAACCAATCTGGTAGTAGTTGGGAACACAGTGATGAATGCATAGGTCTCTTGCCTTCATAGGGTCTTCATTCAAAATGAGAGGTGACAGCATTAATTTCTCAAACTGCAGGAAATAAGGGTAGGGTCACAGAACATGAAGACAGTTGTGTGGTGGGAGTCTCATAGTCACTGTATCTAGAGTAAATATAAAATGTAATAATTGTTTCTCGCTGTATCTAGGTTTCATGATTGATGTTGTTGAAGGTACCTGGACCTTGAAGAAATCATGTAAAGAACAGTGATTATTTTCTATGATTTATAGAGTTATTTTTCTGAAGGGCTTATTCATCCGTTGCATCTTTGGTCACGAGACTATCCAGGCACACCTGAAGGTCTTGTATTATTGATTACTGCAACAGTACACAGTGTGACTGAAGGTTGCGAGGGTGTGATGGTTTTCTTCAGATAACATGTAAGATAAATCAAAGGGGCTTTTGACATAAGGAACTTGTATCCCAAACACAACCTTTGTGTTCGGCTGCCAATAAATATGCTTCTGAACAGAAGTTCGGGGTTCCATTCTCAGAAACTGTTCCTCCCTGCTGCCAGAGAGCCTAATTACATTCTGGGGTGACTCTCCTTCTCTGACGGGCTGGCACAATACAGAACACCTGACAGAGCTGCTTTAGCCTGGGTGACTGGGGAAGCCTCTAGGGAAATGACATCGAAAGCCTGTAGTCCTGGGCTGGAAAGATGGCTCAGAGGTTAAGAGCACTGCCTGCTCTTCCAAAGGTCCTGAGTTCAATTCCCAACAACCACAAGGTTGGCTCACAACCATCAGTAATGAGATCTGGTGCCCTCTTCTGGCCTGCAGGTGTACATGCAGACAAAACACTGTATACATAATAAATAAATAACTCTTTTTTAAAAAAAAAAAAAAAAGAAAGCCTGTAGTCCCAGCACTTCCAAGGCTGGGGAAAAAGAATTGCTGTTTCAGGCCATCCTGGGCTAGTAAGAAGCTATTTCAAAAACAACAAAGACAGCAGTCAGTGTTATAACTACTGTTGTCAATGTTTCAGATAGCTAGACTCTAATAAATAGTAATGTCATGTTGGGATGTCCACGTTTTAAGTGACAACATCACTTATGAGTACCAATTTTAACTGATCAGGTGTTAGAATGAGGCACAGAGGAAACGTGTTACTGGATTCTTGTTGCTGATGTTCTCATTTCCTATTAGACTTTTTTTTTTAGTGTTAACTCCTAAAACAACCAGAAATTACGCCACATAGTGCTGTATTGCTAGGATTTTAAAGGCTTGGGTTTAAGCCCCAGAACTACCGTTGATCAGCAGGCATCGTAGGGCCTATTCATTTGTACAGGAGCTGAGTTTCTATACACTCCCATCTTTAGGAAAAACCTGGCATCAAATACAGTTTAATTTAGCATAGTTCGGGAAAATGTGTTAGGGACTCTAAGACTTTAACCTTTGTTTCAAAGCCGCTCTGTTTGTTCCTATTCCTAAATGGTTTTCAGAACCCCAGCAGTTCAAAATGTCCAAGTTTTGGTTGCCGTGAGAGCTCTGGCACGGCTCAGCAGATACAAGCATTTGCTGTCAACCTAAGCTATGTTTCCAGGACAGGCATGGTGGGAAGAGAAAACACTGCTACAAGTTGTCTCATGACATTTGCATGTGCACTGTGGCACATATACACAATCTAATTTTAAAACTTTAAAATATAATTGATCCCCGAGGGGAGTGCTAGGCACAGAAGCCTTTTGTCGGGTGGGGTTCTACTCGTGCCAGCTACCAGAATTTAATAACAAAGAATACCTTTCCTTCCCGCCTTTTCTAGTCCGCCACTCCAAAGTTTACAAGAAAATCCCAATCCACAGAGTACCAAGCAACAAACTGCTACGCTTTGCTTTATTTAGTACATAAGGAAGCCAACTGATTAAACCGTTCAAGAACAGTTAGTGTTCAGTGATCAAGAAAGAAATGAGGTCAGGAGGCAAGCTTTCCATTTCCTCCCAACAGAGCGACACTCACACTCATGACAGCTAATACTCATTCTCAACAGAGAGACCAAGCAGTAAGGAGTGTTTAGATCCACAGGGCCCAATGGAGCTTACTCCAGAAGTCTGACTCTAGCCAAGTAACTCCTCCACCCACATCCTAGCCTTAATTTTTCTTCCAAATGGGCAGAAACGCTGGCAACTGCAAATCTGCTTGCCCAGCTGTGTCGAGGCATCTCCAAAAGTCGGACCCAGGCTCAAATTCTGTAGAGGAAGTTCCCATTGCTGTCAAAGAACTCACGTCCCCTCTGTACGACTTTGCTGGTGAAGTTCTGATCACGTGGCTCCCCAGCCTTCAACTCTCCCGGCTTCTCAACACTTGGCACCCTATCACCATCAGCTCTTTTGGTGGCTTCAGAATCGCTGGTGGTGTGTTTCTCACTCCTTCTCTGATGACCCATGGCTGCAATGATAGGCACCAAGCTTTCTCTTTTAGTCCTTTCTTTCTGGCTCTTCTGTGCACCTGTGCTTTGAGTCTGACTTTTAGATGAAACTTCATCCCCTAGCGGCAGCAGGCCAGAAACAGAATGCCCTGCACTGAGTGACTTCACCGCATCTCCAGAAGCTGAGGCGAAACCAGCTTTTATCAAGACCTTCTGATCCTGCTTCAGTTTCTGCTCCAAAGTGGGAACAAACTTACTTTTTAAAACCCTTCTGATAACATCGGTGGTGACATCAAAGCCTTCTGCCAACCTAGGAACCGACCAGGACTCTGCAAATTCCTTATGTAAATACCTATGGAAAAACAGCAGTTTTTCAAATTGCAAGTAAGTCTCCTATGAGAAGAGTTAAAAGTGATAATGCTAGTGACCAATAAGTAAAAGAGTTTGGGGAAGACTGAATACAGCCCTTAGACTGTGCCAATTAATTCTGTACCTGTGTGCAAACAGCAATACCTTTTAATCAGGACAGTTCCCGTCAACCAGTAGCTACCAACTGCTGTCCTGATAATGGAGCTGACCTCCACTTCCAAGATGATAGAGGTTGGTGGTAGATACCACAAAGTAACAAAGCACCACAGCGAAAGATGCAGTTAGTGCACCCACAGGGAGACTGGGGACAGGCAATTCTATGACCTGCAGTCTGACTCAGGCATGCGGGAGAAGTCCGACATAGAGATGATCTAAAGGTAAGGAGTAAGCTGGAGAAAACAAAGATAATGCTTATGGAGCAAGAAACATGGGACCATTAACTGCATCAGGAAATAGTTCAACTGACAGCTTATTGCCATACACAAGATAGTGGGCGGTAAAGAACAAGAACAGGAAACTGGCAGGTTTTACTTCATGACCTGTTTTTCCGTTGAAGCTAAAGGACATTTATTGACTACAGGCAAGGACCTGATAGGGAGAAAGCTGGAAGGTTGGTTAAAAGCTATTTCCCAAGTGGTAGAAAAGTCAGGAATAGTGGCACATATCTTTAAATCCCAACACTCCAGAGGCAGAGGCAAGCAGATCTCAATGAACCCGAGGTCAGCCAGGGCTACATAATCAGACCTTACCTCCAAAGGAAAAAAAGCCTGAGACAATAAAACGTAGAGGACTATACCTCTGTGGCAGAGTACTTACCCAGTATGTCTGAGGCTCTGAAGAGGATTCCCAGAACCTTGGGGACGGGGAATAGTACAGTTTCCTGGGTATCCAGGAGATGGTACAAAGTCTTTACCCAGCTCTATAGTATTCTCTTTGTTAATTAGTCTTTCTCATACAAATGGAAAAGGGTGTATAATAAACATAGGGCTACTTATTACTATTTATTATAATGCAAATATCTTATTTCTAGTAGATATGCTGCATACTACATATACAAAGCTGTTTACTGGAGAGCTCTTTTTATCTTTAATTTTTATTTATTTATTTATTTTTAGGTTTGGAGATAGGGTTTCTCTGTGTAGCCCCGGCTGTCCTTGAACACGTGGAGAACCGCCACCACCCCACACCTCACCTCCTCCCCAGCTGGGAGAATGCTTTGTAAGGGAAAGAATTTAAACACCTTTAACAGAAGACAGGTAAGATAAACTACGGCTCACTGTGCACCTACCAAAGGCTTAAGTAGTACTTTTTTTTCCAGGTCAGGAAGGAAAGGTGGTGGTTCTTGGGACTGACCCCAGGGCCTCTTGCCTACTAGGTAAATGCTCTGAGCTCCACTCCCACCCAGGAGCTCACTACTAAAATGGAAAAAGCAAAAGTACACAGTGAGTGTAAAAAGAAAAGATTGGAACAGAATTTATAGTATGCAGTTTGTGATTTAAGAAATGAAAACTTGCTGGATAGTGGTAGCACATACCTTTAATCCAAGCACTCTGGAGGCAGAGGCAAGCAGAGCTCTGTGAGTTCAAGGCCAGCCTGGTTCTATAAGCTGAGTTCTAGGATAGCCACGGCTACACAGAGAAACCCTGACCTGGGGAAAAAAACAAAACAACAAAACACAAACAAATAGAGCAAATAATTCTCAATATGCACCATGTTACAGGTGGAGCAGAGGGAGGGATAACAGCACCCATCTGTAATCCCAGGATTGAAGAGAGGGCTTCAAGATCATGAGTTTCAAGCCAGCCTGAACTACACAGTGAAGATTGTCTCAAAAAGCGAAACAAAACCAAACAGATGAAAATCCAAAAACCTTAGAAAAAGCAAAAAAAAAAAAAGAGGGATTTTAAGATGTAATTCAGTTCGTAGCGGTTTGGTTAGCATGCATGGGGCCCCAGATCCAATCCTGTGCACTTCAATATAAACAGATGTGGTACACACATGTCATCCCAGCACTTAGCGAGCCAGAAAGGAAGTCATCTCAGCCACAGAACACATTCCAGACCAGCCTGGGGTAGATGAGACAAATCTCACTATATAGTCCTGGCTGCCCTCAAACTCAGAATGTAGGTCACTGGGGCTTTCAGGGAGATCCACCTGCCTCTGTCCCATGCCTCCTCCATAGTGGGTTTACAGCTGTATGCTGGCCAAATCTAGCTAAAATAGGATCTAAAAAAATATTGTGTGTGTGTGTTCATCTGTAGAGGGTGCATGTTACGTGTCTTGGTGCATGGAGGTCAGAGGGCAATCTCTAATGTTGATCCTCTGATACCTTCTATCCTTTTGAGACAGGGTCTCACTGGCCTACACCTTTACCATGGAGGTGACTAGCCGGCCTTAAAGCTCCAGGGATATGCCTTGTCTCTGCTTCCCATTTTGCCACTGCTGGAATTACAATTACAGTATCAGGCATAATGGGGAACCAAATTCAGGTGCCCACACTTGCCAGGCAAGCTACCGACTGAGCTATCACCCCAAGTCCTAAAAGAGACCTTAATAGTTAGAAAAAAGAAAGAAAAAAAAATTCTTTTAAGACCCCTTTCAAGCAACAGTGGTGGCTAACACACAATGTAATCCTATAATCCTAGCACTTGGCAGAGGCAGGTGGACTGCCAAGGATTCCAGATTCCAGGCTACCCCCTGTCTACAGAGTAGCCCTGTACCCCCCAACAAAAAAAAAAAAAAAAGAAAAAAGAAAAAAATGCAAGCGAGTTGACACATACGTGCAATCTCCCTCTCACACACAGCACTCAGGAGGATAAGGAGTTCAGGACCAACCTTGGCTACAGTGTGCTAGAGGCCAGCCTGGGCTGCATGAGACTGTCAAGAAGAAAGTTTCCTTCCAATACTTCTAAATCGCGGAAACTTCCTCTGCAAGATCTCAGGAGGACATCGCTTTCTATTCGGATGTTAGGTGTCTGGGCCTCTACAAATACTAACTTTGTTACAAAACAAAAACCCCAAACCACCAACCAACTGTCCATAACCGCAGCACGCTTAACCGGAACTGGAGATGGAGTTCGGAGGTAAAGCTTTTGGCGGACCATAAGTTAGGTCCTATGTTGAGCCCAGCATCACAAAAACCAAAACAATCTAGACGGGCATTTTCTGCTGAAAAGGCAACAAAATTAAAATCCTCAAGAAGTAAACCTCATTTTGAAAACAGAATCTTACCGGATCTGCTCTATGGCTTCCCACGTCAGTGTTCTGGGTGGAGCACCGGGAGCCTCCATTTGCCTTCGAATTTTCTGGAATCGTATTGCATTTTTCTGTCGTTTCAGAGTGCTGGGGGAAAGAACCAACGGCAGAAGCCATGCGTGGAAGCAAGATGGGTGTTTAAAGAGCCTCGGACTACAGCACGGAGAGCCCAGCCCCCTTGTTTGCCCACAAAGGCAGCCCGGCCATGTCGGCCAGGTTAAAGCACTCTCTGTACACCGCCCCAGAAATCTAACACCTGACCATAAGCATGCCGAACTCTTTGAGGGGTGATGAAACACGTCACTAGCGATGGTCCCAGGGATCCCAGGGGAGCTGACCACTTGCCCCTGCGCCCTCAACAACGGGTGAGAAGAAACTAGAGCCTTTGCGGACGCGGTCGCTGGACGCCCGGGACTGGGGGGCGGGAGGCCTAGCTTCAGGCTGAGGGCCCTCCAAGGAGCCGGTACCTCTCCACCTCCTGGAGCGCCCGCTCCTCCGGCTCCCAGTCGGAATCGGGGTCCGGTTCGCGGCTAACCGGGCCTGGTCCCGCCACGCCCTGGGTCGCGAACCCACAACGAGCGACAGCAGCGCGGACACGACCGCCGAACCAGAGGCTCAGGGTATGAGCCATCGCGACCCAAGACAGTCTTCTGCCACTCACGACCGGAAGCGGGAGGGTGGGCCCGGAATCAGAATGGAGAACCGGAAGTAGGGCGGGATCGTGAGCCTTCAGTTTACCAAAAAGCGTAGGTTGCCCTCGTACTGCCCAGTTGCCTACCCTTTTCTTCTTATTTTGTTTTTGCGGTTCTGGGGAGCCAAGACAGGTCCTTGTACATGCTAGGCAAATGGTCTCCCTAGCCATTTAAAGAAAACCAAACATTTTGAGACTGAATTGTTCTAGCCTTGAGTTCATCTTCTTGCCTCAGCTTCTCAAGTAACTGGGATTACAGGCCTGAGCCACCACGCTGGGCTTCCCTACTGCAACTGTGAGAAGAGCTTGCCTCAGACGCAAGGATCGAGAAAGGAGGTACAGGACGCGCCTGGAAAACGACATAAACTTTAATAAAAAGACGAGATCATTGCCCAGAGCCGCCCCTCTGGCACAGGCTGCCCAGGCCTGCCTGATTCTGCCACTGTGGCAGGAAGGGCGGACCCTCAGCAATCTTCTGATGGTGACTACACCGTACCTTGGGCATTTGACTCCACTGGGAAAATGAACTCCTTGTTGCCCAGTGACCTCCAGCCCCAGGGTTCAGACCCACCGCTTAGCAAGAAACCCAGCCTAAGGCTTGATGAGCAGAGATGCATTCATGCTGGCCTTAGCTCTTCATCTTTTAGTCTTTACCGATCCCCCAAAGAATCTTAGAATGTTGAAGAATCCTTGGTGTCTTTGGGTTTTGCCTTTTGCCAACAAAGGTCCTGGCCAGGGCTTTTCAAACTGGAACTTGATGGCAGTCTTTAAATTAGCAATGATTGCAGGCCATTTGCTCTTTTGGTTGCGTGCTGGGCTTCCCTTCTTTTACCTGTGTTGGATGATGTTGAGGAGTGGGCTGGAATGCTGCAGCGCTGGTGCAGAGGCAGGGCAAAGGGTGAGATCCCCAGCCTTGGCTCCTCTGTGTTCAGAGTTTACCATGGAGGGCAAGGTGCAGCATTCGGTCCATGAGTCACTTTGCTGTCTTTCGGGCTGGAGAAGATAGCCCTGCTTTGGGGTTAAAGTGGGTGGCACTGATCCTGACAGGGCTCGGTTTGTGGCTTCTAGCCTTCTGCTGGCTTGGCCTTCTGCGGTAGAAACATGGATTCCCCACTAAGTTGTGGTACTCATGGAAGAGATGTTCTCACCTCTTTCCCAACTGTAGTCCAATTAGACAGAAGAATGGCATCCCATGCTTCCCTCCAGCATCTTTACCACACTGTATTTTAATTAAGTCTGTTTACGTGTCCATTTCCCTGTCAACCTTTGTTGAGGACTGGGGCTGTTTCTGCCATGTCTATCACCAGGGTCACTAGATAGAAGGAAGTAGATAAGTGGGTTCACTGCCTTCCCCCATTGCTACACTACCAGGCGTGCCACTTTTTGTCTTGGGAGCATCCCAGCTGTAATATTCGCTACTGGGAATTTACACCAGTCAAAGTGACCAAAGCTAGTTTTGTATACTTACGGCTAGTGAGCCTGACTCTAGAGCTGGAAAAATACTGCCTCCCAGATTTCTTCATTGACAATGAACAGGGGCCAATGGCTGCTGGATCTCTTATCCAGTTGACGCTCTTGGGCTGCAGATGGTACCGAGAATGCTGTGCAATTGCGGGATTCATGCTTGACAGTGGCCCTAAGATCCTGGGGATCAATTCATGGGGCCGAAGTGGTTGCAGGAAATGAGGAGGGACCTGTTCTGTGGCAGCCCCTCTCAGGAACACCAATGGGACCAAATTCACAGGTTGCAGTTCCTGACTGCCCAGCCCGTCCTGGTGGAATCTAGGCTAGAGGAGAAGAGCAGCCCCTTACCATATTTCTTGCGAGGCTGGGTAGAATGTTGGAAGAAATACGTAACTAAAAAATAGAACAATCTCTTCTAGGCCACAGCCACTGTTTAACTAGTTATTCTTTTGGGGTTCAACAAAAACAGAGGGCCCAACAGGTTTGTTACTAGCCCAGAGAATAGTGAAAACGGCAGCTGTTTTGTTGGCCCAAGACTGTTTACTTAGCTCCCATTAGAGCTAGGGCATTGCAAGCTAGGGCGATTACATAGAAGCCACTGAGCACGTGGTGGTCTTCTTATTTGTCAGTCAGAAGTTGTGGGTTACTATGAAATGGGAATAGAAAGAGCACATCTCTCGCCATTGAGAAAGTTGGGAGCTGCACTTTGCTGGGCGGCAATACCAAACCCAAGGGAGCCTGGGAACAGCCGTCATGAAACCAACAGACCCTCTCCCAGGCTCCAGTGACAGATACCATCACATAAACCTCCTTTGGTGTAACCACCACCATGTGTTGGTGTCACAGCCCTTGTTCCCTGGCTTTGTGAGAGGCTTCGCAGGGACCCTCACCCGATACTCATGAAGCTTTCTGTGGCCCCGGTGGTTGGGGTACAGCATGCAGGTGAGCTGCTCTACAATACCCAGGCTTCGGATAAGATTCTCTCTTTGCAACAGGAGCTTCATCCGCTCCAGCTCTTCCTCTTCCACAATGTCCTGAGGCTGCATGGTGTCCAGGTGCACTGGTATCAGCTACGAGGCACAGGAGAGATACAGGATGTCCAAGATGAGGCTCACACCATCAGCAAGGATGGCTGCAGGACCCCTGCCCCGCTCTATCTCTTTCCCTCCCCAGACCCTACTGTAAGGTTCCCCTAGTTGTCCATCCTCTCACCTTCTGTTCCAAAAGGTCAGATTCAATTTACTAGTTAGAGACTCATCTCTCTCAAGCAAGGAGAGGAGAGGACAGCGGGGAGTCCCTTCTCTAGTGGTCCCAATTGAGTTTCGTGTGAAAAGATAGGAGCCACAGCCCCTGACACCTCTTTCTCCCGGTTCCGGTTCCTATAAGCCAAGTTGGTGACAAGACTCCGTGTTCCTGTTCTGGATCGGCTTTTCTCCCCAGCTGATTCACCCTGGTTCTGGTCCTTGTTTTCCTTTCGCTTTTTGGTGCCTGGGTTCTCCTGCTGTTCCTGCTTTAGACGAATCTCTTCCAGTTGCTGCCTGACAAGACACAGCAGTTTCAGACACTGGAGAGAGATGGTGTGGGGAGAAGAGTGTGCAAGAAGGAAAACAGGATGGGCTAATACAAGGAAATCATGAGAAATCATTGGAACTGATGAGAGAGAGTCCAGGAAATGCGCGAAAGGAAACTTGTTAAGAATCTGTTGGTAGCCGGGCGGTGGTGGCACACACCTTTAATCCCAGTACTCGGGAGGCAGAGACAGGCGGATCTCTGTGAGTTTGAGGCCAGCCTGGTCTACAAGAACTAGTTCCAGGACAGGCACCAAAGCTACAGAGAAACCCTGTCTCAAAAAACCAAAAAAAAAAAAAAAAAAAAGAATCTGTTGGTGAGCTGGGATGACAGCTCAGGCAGTCAAGTCCTTGACCTGAATTTAGGCCTCCTAACCTGTGTAAAAAAAAAAAAAAAAAAACAGTCAGGGCTGGGAAGTGGTGGTAGCGGTGCACGCCTTTTACCCTCACACTCCTGAGGCAAAGCAGGTGGACCTCTGTGAGTTCAAGGCCAGCCTGGTCTACAGAGTGAATTCCAGGACAGCCAAGGCTACACAGAGAAACCTTGTCTTGAAAAAAAAAAAAAGTTAGGTGTGGTAGCACACACTCCTCGGCACTACGTAGGCAAAAGTAGGCAGGTCCCTGGGATTCTTACTGGCCAGCTAGCCTAGCCTACTTGGTGAGTTTCAGGCCAATGAGAGACTCAAAAACTAAAGTGGGCCATACATGGTGGTACACCCTTTTAGTCCCAGCATTTGGGAAGCGCAGGCAGGCAGAACTCTATGGGTTTGGAGCCAGCCCCATCTATACAGCAAGTTGCAGGTCAATCAAAACTATGTATCAAGACCCAGTTTCACAAACACAAAACTTATGTCAGGCGGTGGTAGCACACACCTTTAATTCCAGCAGTCGGGAGGCAGAGGCAGGCAGATCTATGCAAGTTCGTGGCCTGCCTGGTCTACAGAGCGAGTGCCAGAATAGGCTCCAAAACTACACAGAGAAACCCTGTCTCACGAGAAAAAAAAAACAACTTAATAATAATAAAGAATAAAAACAAAGTGGGACTGAAGTGGGACTGGCAGGATGGCTCGGCGGGGTGGTAAAGTGCTTACCACCAAACCTGAGTTTATGGTGTTGGAACCCACGTGCTGGAAGGAGACAACTGACCCCTGAAAGTTCACTTCACTTCCACATGTGCACCATGGTATACATACACACATGCATGTACACATGTCCATACATACATACATACATACAATAATAAGTAAATATGATCTTTACGTATGTAAAGATGCACCAACAAGATGAACAGGTAGGGACAACATCCAAGGTTGTCCTCTGGCTTCTACATGCATATACATGGGTACACACACATCATACATTCAAGTGAAGGCATGCATGTATGTGCCTGGACACGGAGAGAGCCTGTTAGAATTTTTTTGCTCTATTTCTCCTTTCTCAAGTATGTGGCTTCTTCTTCCCTTGCTGGAGAGCAGTTTAACTTCAGGATTTGCCCCTAACCTACCTGTACAAAGGAAAATGCAGCCAAGGTACCTGGCACACTCCTCTCTGGCCTTGGAGGCAGCAGTCTCCTGGAAGAGAGAGCCATTGTGCTTGAAGAAGGGTGCATATTTCTCTGAGTCAGGCCCAGGGTAGATCCGTCGGTAGCCCCCTAGGTGGGAATCTTCATATTGTTCCTGGTCCTGCATGGCAGCCTGGGATGACTCAATTTGTTCTCGCCTATAGGAACCAAGCTCAGGGAAGTCAGAGAAGGGCTGTGAAAATGCCCCGAAGGGAAAAG
The DNA here is from genome assembly GCA_004026605.1 of Ondatra zibethicus. Taxonomy (NCBI): domain Eukaryota; kingdom Metazoa; phylum Chordata; class Mammalia; order Rodentia; family Cricetidae; genus Ondatra; species Ondatra zibethicus. The sequence continues at coordinate 86,863 of PVIU01000338.1, read as the reverse complement.
AATATTGGCTAAGGCTTTCAAAACCTGCTACTGCTGCCTGCCTATGTAGGGAAGCATCCAAGCCGATGGCCAGCCCCACCATGCATGTCATCATCAAATTAGGTCTGGTTTCTAGAATTCTGATTCTCATCCTAAGTACAGAGTGATCTATTCATAAGCAAACAGTCTAGTTACCATAGTCTTTCGGGTTCCTAATTATAAGAGTAATACCCATTTGTCACAGAAAATGTAAAAAAACAAACAAACAAAAAACTAGATGTGCTGCGGGTTTATAATCCTAACACTGGGAAGGCAGAGGCAGGAGGAGCTAGAGTTCAAATCCAGCCTCAGCTCCTTAGTGAGATCAAGGCCAGCTAGCCGGCCTCATGCTTATGCCGGGAGGCACACACTGCATTCCTAGACTGTGAAAAAGAAAAAACTTGTGCTTTAAACATTTGTTTGGTTCATTTGCTTGAGACAAGATCTTGCTAAGTGGCTCAAGCCAGCCTTGATCTTATGACCGTCCTGATTCTCCCTCCTAAGTGCTGGGAGTGTCCTGTACCATGACACCAGGATTCTTTTGTTTCTTTGGTACAGTATTTCCCACACATTTTCCCCACTAAAGACATGATTCATTCAGATGTGCCCCCCAATCTTTTGGGATTATTTGGGGTGCTCACAATTATCCCTCACTCCCATTCACCACACAAACATTTGAGCACCTGATATGTGCCAGTCCCTAAGGTTATTTCAAAGAATCAAATACACTTTGCCTCTGTACATCAAAATGCAAATAGAGAAAAACAATGTTATTCTCCAGATTAATTCAATTCAATTTTATGTCTCGTGAAAAAAACTATAATTTCAGTATTAGCAACCAGTTGTCATGTTTGTAATTTATTTATTTATTTATTTATTTATTTATTTATTTATTTGGTTTTTTGAGACAGGGTTTCTCTGTAGCTTTGGAGCCTGTCCTGGAACTAGCTCTTGTAGACCAGGCCGGTCTCGAACTCACAGAGATCCGCCTGCCTCTGTCTCCCCAGTGCTGGGATTAAAGTTGTGTGCCACCACCGCCCAGCCGTCTGTAACCTATTTTATTGAAGATAATGGGTGACAAAGAATAATTCAATCTAATAAACAACTGAACTGTTTCCTGTGTGTCATTATTACAAGAATTCTCAGGAATCGGTTTCTAGATGAGCTTGAGAGAAAGCAAACCAATTCCCCCACAAGGTTCAGTCACATCATGGAAGGGGATGGCAATCCTACCGAAAGCAATCTACAGATTCAACGCAATGCCCATCAAAATCCCAACAAAATTCTTCAAAGACCTCGAAAGAACAACACTCAACTTCATTTGGAAAAGCAAAAAACCCAGGATAGCCAAAACAATCCTGGGCAACAAAAGAACATCTGGAAGCATCACAATCCCTGACTTCAAACTATACTACAGAGCTACAGTACTGAAAACAGCCTGGTACTGGCATAAGAACAGACAGGAGGACCAGTGGAACCGAATAGAAGACCCGGATATCAATCCACACATCTTCGAACACCTGATATTTGATAAAGAAGCAAAAAATATCAAATGGAAAAAGGAAAGCATATTCAACAAGTG